>JAHWXV010186080.1:0-10122 GCA_024586415.1 Phrixothrix hirtus
ATGCTAAACACTACCTTATATAGTTTTACATTGTAGATAAGATAAGTAATGAGTAGACATATTATAAACTGAAGAGTACAGATAATTATGCAATATAACTTGAATAAACTATAAACACATGGCACCGTTCTTACGTCATTCTAAATTGCAACAAATAAATAAATCGGGGATATCATTTCATATATAACATCGCGTTGTTTACAAACGTTGTATGTAATGTTAAATTACCAGTATTTTTGGTTTTCATCAAATGCTCTTACAATTAGTGCCAATGTTTTTCGTTATCGAATACAAGATAAATGTTTTGTTAAGTTTATCTGGGAGCTATAAGAGAAAGTAGCTTTGTTGCGGCTTGTGTATTTTATTAATCATAATAACTTGAGTTATTGAAATTGCTCAAATTAATTATTCAAGTCGCTTTTTATTTATTGTATTATTGATTGCAGTTGCTGATATGCATTCCATAAATTAAACTTTAAACATTTACATTATTATTTAAACTGCGTAAAATTCGAATGTATAAAATATATGTCAGTGAATGTAACTGAAATAGGTTAAAATAACCTAACAGCTGCAATAATATGATATTTAAATAATAAGTTATATTCTTTATGACTCGTAATAGAAATTAGATTTTGTCTAGATATATTTTCCTTCAGTTCTAAAAAGTGGTGCCAGATTTTGTTGGCATTCTGTGCCTAATGAACAAAATCTTTTTTTTAAATTTTCCTCCGTCTGTTTGCGGAAACGGCGTAGTTGACAGGAAAACAAGAAATAAATAAATAAGTTTCCTGTCAGATAAAAACACGAGAGAGGCGTTTTCTACGTCCGTGTCGTTTGGGAATTTGATAATTAATATAAAAAGTGATAATTAAATGTAATTTTTCGCGTACGGTGGATTTCGACGACATTTATAGTTGGATACGAATTCGTCGCTTAGTTTGTGTAAGAATCGATCGTGCGTATTGGTTCTTTATTTGAAGCGTTCGGGTGTGTGTGTTTAGGGACTCCGCATAGTGCAGTATGGCGGAAGATCAGACCCAAAAGATGGAATAACCTATCTCTGGGGATTGACTTGCTTTCTTTTTTTCCCACCCCGGTTGCTACTTTTGGACGTGTTACGTTCTTCTGCGGGCGCAGGAATTTATAAACAGACCACGACTGACGACCATGGTTTAGGCAATCTAGACGCTCGGTAAATTGACGAATAAAACTAAGGTACCCCTTTTATCTTGTTCTCTTACTTCCGTATTGTTGGCCGCGTAAGCGAAATATCAACGCATATTGGCGAGTATTCAATTTAAGCCATGTCCCAGCGGCCAACCCCTTGTAGAGGACAGCTTAAACCTTCCCGTGCGAGGGAAGACCATTACTACATACCTTCTGTCCAGATCGTGGACGCATACCTGCGTTGACTGTATCTAAATATATGTTAACCCTAATTTTAATCTTTAGTAATCTGAGTGGTTCTTCCCGTATCTCTTGAATCAGGTCAAATTCAAGGGGCAGCGAAGTTATCTGCAACCTTTTATTTTGTAACCTGTTGTTTTGTGTGTATGCTAAATAAGCCATTTCTTTAGTAATGGATGTCATATAACTCGACTAGACTTTTATTTTTGAACGTAGTATAAGTTAATTGATAATACTTTGAATTTCAGAGGATATGTACTAATTAAGGTTCCCCCTTTTGAATACGATCTAAATTAATATTAATATTTGGTGGCCTTAACAAAAGGCAACCCCGGGACAAATTCGTTAGAGGCCAAGGACTGTTTGTATCTGTTCCAAGGATAGTTCCACACTTTAAGCGGCCTATCTGGAGCAGTGGTGCCCTCTTATATCTCGACTCATTGTATGCGTTTTCAGCGATTTCTTATAGAGCGCGGATGGTGGTGGTGTACTTCACCTGGACCTACCCCTGCGCCGAAGAGCTAGCGGTCATCAGTACCGTTGTTGGACGTAACGCCTAACACGCCCGTGACAGTGGATAGGCATCTATATTACCGTGTTAAAGTTTGTCGGTGGTTTTTAAAATTACCCTATATACACTCAAGCCTTATAATTGAATTTTAATGTATGGATAAAAAGTAAATTGTTCCTAGTCAACTCAGCAACTATAACTTGACAATTGATATTTGAATGACGTAATATTTATTGGTTATGTCAACCTATAAATATTACGTTTATCGGGAAATTCCCTAAACTTTCTTTAATCATTTTTTACGCAAATTATTTGAATAATCACAAACATTTTTTCATAATGAAATTTTTCATTTATTTTCTTCTATTTACTGTTTTGTTTGATAAATTAGTTTGATTTCACTGAACTGCGGCTTGATTTACAACATTATGGTTAGCCCGGCAGCATATCATTATTTAAAGTTATACAACGCTAGTGAACTTTATTCCCAAACACCGCGAAAAATACTGAAATAATACCATCCTTGTTACACTCGCCTAAATGAGAGAATAGTAGAATAAAATACTTTTGCTATACTCAATTCGTACTATGCTTACGTAGGGCTCATATTTTATAAATATATATTATATATGTAAAAAACGTATACAAACCATTAAAATATTAATTCATATGTATTTTAGTAACGATAATTGCAATAACTTCTTATCCATCTTACTAATCACACGAAACGCTGTAACTAAACAAAATTTTAAATACAAAAATATTTCATCGTTTTTTAAAAATATATACAGCCTTTCTACATGTGTAGTTAAAAAATAAAAATAAATTATTGTCATTTTTTAAAACTTACGGCGTTGTATTGTAGCTAAAATATGTATTGATTTTTAATACGTATACCTAGTTTTGTATTTGCGATGGGCAGATCGGCGTATTTTTCCATAAATATAAATATAGATTATGCAGAATATCTTTGTAATATATTATAGAGGCTACAATTTATAGTTTTATTAATTTAGAACTAGAATTTGAAACAAGTATACATATACGTGTCTAAGTAAATAGCATGACTGGCAATTTTATTTTTGAATTTCAAATATTTAAGTGTTTTGAATCATGCTAAATGTTTATTAATGTTTAAGCCTGGTATAAACTAAAAAAAAGTAAAGCATATTTATATTAAACATTTATTTTTATTACAGTTACAAAACGTACATACCTACAAAATTTTTTGTACAAATATACTTATTTATTAAGCGTGATAATAAATTTAATTTTACTGTCGTTGTGTAAGTAAAACATATAATTCTAAACTGTACCGCATTAATGGTAAACTGTTATCATAATTCTGTAGTCTCCAGTTTGCGCGGTGGAGGAGCAGGTGGTAGAGTCTGATACAGATTTTGAGCACGATTAATTTGACCTTGATCAATATTGGAGCATTGAGCATCTTCTTCTGAGGTAACTACATTTTCGTCTAATGAGTCTCTGTCAGACCCTTGGCAACTGTTAACAAAATTTTATTATAGATAACAAAGAGAAAATGTTTGGCTAAAGTCAGTAAGTTTAAAATGTTTCTATAAATAAAATTTTTCCTGCTTTTTAGTGGCTAATAATAGAATATTCATAGGAATTGCAGTAGGCGTTGATGTTTATAAACTTAAATCTTTGCAGTTTATTAAACTTGCTATTTATACATGTATCTTCTTATAAAAAGCTTGAAAAGTAGCTATTCTAAATAGAAAACAAAGAAAGTTTCATGACCGATAGGCATAACATAAAATAAACAATTAATTTAAAATCATTTCTGTTAGGATAAAACTGAATATCTGCATTTAGGGAATGATTGGATACTACCCTTGAGAACGTAGTGAAATACTTATACTTTCAATAAATCATGAGAGTGCGAACATAAATTAAATCGATTGAGTTCGTCATTTTAGGAGAGAAAAAATATGGACAAGACGTTAGACAACATAAGTACATAGCTGCGAAAGTTTAGTATTGATAAGAAGAAATTTTAAACAATATAAAGATGCGATATAAATAAAACAAAATAATATTTCAGCAAGAAACATAAATAGCACAATATCTGCTGAATTTTGCAGCACCATGGATAACTCCTATTTCAAATGTATACACATAGTCGTAATTACCAAAGAAAAAGGCTCGTCATAGGTTAGCTGAATTTAGTAGAGACAATTGTGCTTTTATAGCAAACATTAGAAATAAGTATAAAACAGACAGAGATGAAATTATAGGTTGATGTCATTCAATGTTGAATTTTTATTCGACATGTGTTTGCTGTATTTATATATGTTAGAAAGAGATAAACATACATGAAATTGATTCGTATGCGGAATTCGTTAAAATATTTCTCGTACTTGACTAACGTAGTAATAAACAGAATATAGTACATAACCTGTCCATTTCAATTGACATTTATTGTATTCTTAATTTCAATTATAAACAGATATAAAACAATTTCTTTAATATGCCTAGAATTATTAAATAAATATTACATAGCGATTATAATAATAAACAGCTAATAAAACATTTCCTTGCTTTTATATTACAAATTTTTGAAACTATTACCTGATTTGAATCATATTTAAAATCTTACTTCATATGAATCTCATTTATGATGAGCATCTGTCTTTGGTGATTACGACTACATGTGCAGTGATTATATATTTAAGTAATGTGTTTCTGTAGGAGATTATGTATTAAAATCAAAATTTCGTAAGTTAAACATCATCGCGATTTTATTTTTCTTCTACTCGAAAATATTAGTTGGAAATATATCTTCGAATCTTGTATTAATTTGACAACTTTAGTGCATTTATATGTTCCCATTAAATTTTCTTTTAGAGAAGTTGCATACATTATGTATTTTGTAATGTGAATATGTTAAACGCACAGCTTAAAAATAGATTGTAAAACTTACTTTATACATTTATTATAAACATGTGTACTAATTAATCTTTAGTCTAGAGCAACAGTTCCTAAGTGGAGTTTCATCGGGTAAAATTAAGGGTTCTGCGGAAAATACAGCGTGCTTCACAAGCATGTGGTCATATTTCATAAATAGATAAAGACATAAAAAACAAAAATTACTTAAATGAATGTTTTGGAGAAAAGTAAGGAAACGATATTGTTAAGGTAGAATAGTATTCCTGATTTAAAATTTACAAATTATTTTAAACGGAAGCATATTAATGGCAAATATTACAAAGTACGTAGGCTAGCTATAAAAACAACAATTGAAAGAGAAAATAAACAAGTGGCAAAGTTAATTCAGTATTCATTAGGCCCTTGCAATAATCAAAGAATTAAAGACAGAAAAGAGGTTTTGTAATAGTGATGAGAAATGCCAATCACTACATGTTTTCTAGCATTGAAAAGATTTCATCGTATCACCACGTAGTAAAACGAAGACAGCGTAGATCCTTATTTTAACTTAGGGAAAGAAAGGTAAGGTCACGTTTTACTAAGAATTTATAAGTGTAAAATTAAAGCAAGTATAAAAAGTTGTTGAATGAAATAAACACATGCCACAAACTATTATTAATTACTTGTAATATTAATTTGTTTATTTAATTTTAAGGCACTTAGGGTGTGATGCATAAAAACCAATTAAATACTTAACTGACAATTACATTTTATACACGAAATCTGATTGATTAACAGTATTCCAGTCTTTTCAGCAGATTGGTTGATATATTTATTGGCCTTTATACAATTGTTGTCTTTCATTATTTTTAACTTTTTCAATGTTTGGTTTAAATAAATTTATAAATTTACCTTATTTCATCGCTATTTTTAAACCATTCGTTTTCATAAGCTTGCAACCATATTGGGTTACTTCCTTCGATACTGTGTTTATTTGTATTTGGCACACGTCCACTGAGAGCGCTTAAACCACGACCACCAATATCTGAATCTCCCCTAACTAAAACACGTTATAAACAATAATGTTAGTGAAAATTGTACACCGTTACCATATGCGGTTGCGGTGGCAGCTTTTAGTTTTCTTTGATACGTGTGTCGTTGATTGACACATAAAGCTAAACATAATAATAGTAATAATAATAAAAACAACGACACTGCTGTTAACCAAAAAGTACTGCCAGTAGTTTGGACGTATTGTAATGCTAAAGTTCCACCGGGTTGTGTATCTAGCACATTAAATTCTTTAAATAAAGAATCTAACTTCTCTGTATTTTGGTCCACCAGCCTCAGAACTTCATCAACTTCCAGTATAGAATTATCTTGACGATTAACTAGGTGCAAGTACAAATCAGTTCTAGTTTTATCGACAGTACCATCGTGATTGGCATGGACTCGAAATTCATCTATGTTCACTATAGCTCCAGTTACATTACCCAATATTCTAAAATAAATAATATAGCTACAACAAATTATATAGTTTCATATAACTTACTCCCTAAACGCCTCTATTCTATTCCGTATCTCAGGCGCGTGCTGTCGCAAAACAAATCGAACCCGTTGATCTTCGCGTAAAAGGTAAATAAATACTCGAGCCATATCTTGAAGGCCCCCCGTGTCATTTGCCATGACCTGTACAATTTATAGTGTTAATTAAATTTCCTTCAAAATCTACAATCTACAACGTACCATAAAATCAAAATATCCTTTCATCCCTTGTTGTGGATCGAAATTTAACTGAACATTTCCAGTTTCACGTTCAACCAAAAATGGAAGCCTTTCTAATCTTTCAAGACCTTCAGTTAACGTCATTTGTATTTTTCCAATTAGATAATAAGAGATTTCGGCGTTTTCCTCTGCATCAATATCTTCAGCCTAAAATTGACCATTAAAATATCTCTTAATATTCTTTAAATAAGTTACCTTAACATTCATAAAGTATGTCCCAAAGTCTGTTGCTGTACTTACACCCCCTGTAAAGACTCGACGTTTAAACTTTGGAGAATTGTCGTTAACATCTAGCACTCGAATTGATACTTTAAGAAGACTATCGTCTGTTGGATCAAAGAAGCTTTGGTTTACTGGTAAATTTGCGCAATCGTCTGTTGCTTTAACTAATAATAGATGGGATTCTTGAGATTCTCTATCTAATGCTGTATTAACCTAGAGAATAACAAACAACGCTGGTTTTAATAAGAAAAATCATATATGAAACATTAAATTTTAAAATTACTTTTTTTTACTTCCTTGCGTAATCTGGTAGCTTCGCACTTCGATCGCAGTACCTAAAACTTGACTGTTAATAGCAATGTGTAAAATACAATTTATTTCACGCATTATGTCTATTAGAGCCCATATACTTTATGGCAAGGGTAGAAATTTTAATAGACTGCTGTGTTAGTATTATATAGAAATCATTAAGCGAAACAGTTGGTATGAAGTTTGGGAAATTGATGAATATTACTACTACTGTTAATTATAATTATTATAATAAAAAGAGAAAATTTGTAACACATGCGTGAAGTCTTTTTTACACTCGTGTGGTTTGCGCTACTCGTCTAACGGTCCGTGTCACAAAATCCGCACTTGTGAAAAAAGTCTGCTTCGCGCACTTGTTCCACAATATGAGGAATGCTACTTAAATTTCGAAATGTAGCAACACTGCAGTTCACAGGACAATTGACAAACAAAATTCGTAAGATTTGACATCTCTACTGTCAAACAAGTGTGGAAAATCATGGATTTAAATGGTGAACATTTTCGAGCAACGATTTTGTTTTATTATCGATTGAAAAAAGTGAAAAGAAGTGTATCGCTAATCTGAAAACTGCCTTTGGTGATGAGACATGACGAAGAACAACTCTGTTTCGGTGTTATTAAGAATTTATGTTCGGTCGTAGTAACCTTAGTGATGAGAATACATGCTTCATACATATAAGTCTGCTGATGAAGCCAACTGTGTTGGCGAAACGTTGAGTTTTTAAATAAATTCTATTTTTTTAAAATTCAATAACTAACCACTACCACAAATCAACAAAAACTCCAAACAAAATCTATAGAGATCAAAATATAGAAATAAAAAAGTGACAACACTTGGTTATAAAAAAATTATGTTCTCGATGGATTCCTCATAATTTGACTAAGGCTCAAAAATAGGCTCGTGTCAAATGGTACCGAGAAACACTTAAACAGTTCAACCCAGGTACGTCAAATTTGGGATACGATATTGTCAATGGTGATGAAAGTTGAATATATGCCTAAGAACCTGAAACAAAACAACAGTCGACTGTTTGGGATTTCAAAATGAAGCAAAGTCGACTAAAGTTATCCGTGTTCGTAGTATTTCCAAACAAATGATCGCTTATTTTGTATCAAAAACCGACCGTAAAACTGTAAATGATGAGTGGTATACAACCATCTGTTTACTGCATGTTTTGTCTGAAATTCAAGAAAAGATTAAAACAATGAATCATTCTGTATCACGACAAAGCAAGATCACGCACAGCACGACACACTGTAAATCATTTGACCAGTCAAAAAGTGAATTAATGTCTTATCCTTCTTATAGTCCTGATTTAAGTGTTTGGCTGTTTTTCGTTTTCAAAACTCAAACATTTGTGTGTGTGATCAACGATTTTCAACTCCAGATTACGCACTTGATTCAGGCAAGATTGGAATTTTGGGTGTGCCGATTTCTGAATGGAAAGAATGTTTATAACAAGTGATTTAGTAGCATTAAAAAATGTATAGAGTCTAAAGTGGAATATTTTGAAAAGCAATAAAGCAATTTTTTTTAATTCCAAGTATGTAGGTTTTCTTTTATCCCGAAATTAAAGCAGCGACCCTCGTATAGTATTTTAGACAGTACCTACTTGGTGACACTTGTATCCAAAACCAATTTTCTATGATATAAAAATATTTAGATAAATGGATGCATTATAAAATATTTACCTAATCTAATAATATATAGTTGTTTTGCGGCATATAAATAAAAGCTTTATTGAATTTTTTAATATAACAAAGAATTTAAATCTAGAACATAAACCACGGAATGAAATATTTCTGTGTTACCATATCGGGGTAGAGACGTTTCGTTGTGACTATTTCGCCGTTATCTATTTTGCGGTCAATTACAATAATAGTTTTTGGAAAGTATTTTTTAAAATATCAAACTACGTCTATACCAAAATTTTCTTTTTATTAATCTAAATTATGCCAAATTCGTTGTAAGCCGTCTTAGTTGTAAAATAATAAATCAAAAAGGATGTATATTTTATAAAATTTTCATTAACTATAAATTAAAACATTAAATTTCTATGTAGAAAACTGTAATGCTTGAATACAAGAATGAAAACTTTACAAAATACACGTCCTTTTTAATTTATCATTCCATAACTAAGCTCGATATTTTAGTAGTAGCTTAAGATTCTGATACTTGGTTGCTATCGCAATGATTCTTGCTACAGTGGTAGAAATAAAGCAATGTTAAGCAAACTAAAACTGAAGCTAGTACTGAAATACTGGGCCTAAATGACCTATACGTAAGTGCTGAAATTATTAGCTGAATTTGTGGTTGAAATATCACAGGGTTCAGTTCCTTTGACGTGGTTTAATTTGGACGAAACAAGTCGGATGCTCTCTCGCAGCATTCCAAACATCTTTACCAGTTTCTAGTTTTGCTCTTACAATTATTTGTGCTTTAACTAACTACATGTTAGAAGTGTCACTTTGACATTGACACCTTACAAAATAATGCAACGTTTGGATAATTTACATAATTCTAAATAGATTTCGTTAAATACAATGCATATTTTATATAAAATGGTTGTAAAGTTTCCTACATATAAATGTTTATTTTAATTTACAGTCAATGAAAAGGTTGTGAATTACGCTTCTTTTTTAATGTAATATATCACAACGAAGTGGTATACAATGAACTTTTCATATAGAAAGTTAGCATAACAAGTACTTAATTTACTGGGAGGAATTGTAATATAGATGTCATATGGTAGGGTACCTCTGATGAGCCGGTACTCCAAACAGACTCCCGACATACTTTCTTACAAAGTGATACCCAAAAAATCCCTAAATGTAAAGAAATAAGATTGGGTCATATTCACCGCCATCACATTTAAAGTAGTCCTCTTCGGATTACAAACAAAGGTTCCAGCGCTTCTGCCACTAACGCAATGCATTCTGGAAGTCTTATTCAGCAGCGCCTACGATTCCGCTTCAATCTCTTTCAACTAGATTTT
>JAHWXV010186107.1:0-18518 GCA_024586415.1 Phrixothrix hirtus
AGTTTTATTTTCAATTTGAATGTTTATTCAAGTCGGCACGATCTTCGTTATGACCTGTCTATTTCGTTTGCCATTTTTGTCGTATTAAATCTTACTTATTATAATTCTAAAAATACAATATTTACATTTTATTACATTAAAATTACTTCTACTTAATTATCTAGGAATTCTTATGTAACATTTTTTGAATTCTTACATATGGCGATGTACATTAATTGTGTTAATTGATGACATCATCAACGATTTCGATTAAAACTCTGAATGAATTAAAGAGGGCCCAGGACTCTAAAATATAATTCCCAAATTTGTAATATTTTTCACACGTAGAAAACTGAAGAAATAATGAACCAGCTATTTAATTTAATATGTTTGCTAATTTCAGTTAGTATACTTTTATAGCATGTTATTATGAACATTTTGGTTTACTGATAAGTTAATGCTTATGATCTTTTTTGTAAAGTCGTTGCAAATCTAATTTATACCCGAAAGCTCGTACTAGATCATAGGTCTACTTTTTCTTTTTTAGGTACTTGAGCGTGATCTAGGTAGTGGTGTCCATTGAAAAAGTTATCCGTTTGCCCTGATTCCTGAAGGTTTCAGTTTCGGGAACTCTTT
Organism: Phrixothrix hirtus; assembly: GCA_024586415.1. Lineage (NCBI taxonomy): Eukaryota > Metazoa > Arthropoda > Insecta > Coleoptera > Phengodidae > Phrixothrix > Phrixothrix hirtus. The sequence continues at coordinate 616 of JAHWXV010186107.1, forward strand.
TAAGTTGAGCTACTCCTTCCTGCACTGAGTTAATGACCTTGAAGTAAACATGAATTCCCGATTTTGATAGTAATTTGGGCACTACTCCTCATTTGAACTGTGAGAACTTTTCATAACAGTTACTTCTTACCCTTTTACCTAATTTATATATTCTTCTGATTTAGTGTTTAAAAGTAACTTTTTAAAGAACTAAGAAACGATGCGTTACTTTCAACTAGAGAAGCCGGAAGATCACATCATGTATGGAATTCTACAAATTATCTCTATCCTAATTTAATTGATTAATTAAATGAATTTATATCGTTGGTATAATGCTAAAATCATGAATCTGTACATCTTCAGTTTTTACAACAATGTGGCATATTCGTTCGTTAGATATTGAAACAAATGATAAATTCCCACTTTCACAAAACAGGCATCGAGCACTGATGGGGGTTGAACGTGTAATGTCGATTCGTGACTGTGGTATTGATATCTTTCAAGGTTAACACGCCTGCTAAAGCACCTAGGCGAAAAATATCAAATTTGCAAATTCATGGTTTTGGCATTGTACCGACGATATGGTAATCAATCCGTTACATTAGAGCAAAGCAACAACCTTAATTTTTATTTTTATGCAAATAAACGTTCTTACTTGGTTTACATCTGTTAATCCTCGTCAATTAGTAATTACCTATATTTCTAATTTTTGTGGGTCTCCAAAGCAATAAACAATTAACAACTTTTCAATTTTAACTAAGAAAATGTTTTTAATAAAAATCTAAGAAAAGATTTATAAAAAAGTGCAATAATATTTCGTACTCTAACTTAATAGTTTAAATATAAACTACTTAGAATATGTTTTGCATAACAGTTTACCTGAAATGCGTTTCAATGGATTTTAATATAAACATTTCAAGCACTGGGGCTTTATTTGTTCTAAAAATATTATTTATTTAAAATTAGTCAATATGTAAGAGCGAAATACTTCTACAAATTCGTAGTAACAAAGGGCACTGAACGCGCTTGCAGTTAACACTCGGAGTTCCTTTACTTCATTGAATAGTACACCATATTCTGATCTATTTTTGATTTTAATTTTTATTCCTCCAAGAGCATTTAATAATTAACAATGCCGGAAACATTTCGCGATTATGAATATTTTGTACTAAATAGTAAGATAAAATCTTATTTTTCTAAGAACATCGTTCTAGAAACCGTAAAAATTAGGCGTCAGGATTATTTTTAAATGTTTTATGTTAATTTGCTCTTAATTTATCAGACGAACTTAATAATAAACATTCAGTACCATTTTTAGTTTTTAATTGTCAATTACTTCGTAGATTTTGTAAGTTTATAAGTTGGAAGAATAAAAAATAAAATATCAACCTAATGTTATGCGACTCGCCGCTATTTTTGAAATAATGATAGACCCTCAAATAAATCGGTAGATTGTAATCAGCGAACTGCAGGAAAAGATTCAAAATTGTTAAAAAACTGGAGAAAATATACGTTAGCCTAGACAATGGTCAAGATATTTACAAAGTTGCCACTGCAAAATATATATTCTGCGTTGATGTAAATAATTGTGTTAAACATTGATTTAATAATTTATGACTACAAACAAGATCAGTAGGAAAAAACGCTAAAATATTCAAAACAAGCAACAACCGTTGAAATTCTTCGTCTGAAAGTGCACATTTGATATAGCTTTTATCTTTACATTTGTCTTATCTTGTTGAAGATGCAAATTGTATCGTTCATCTTTAGTTATTACAGCAGCTAGTTTTCCTAGAAACGTAAAAGTTCCATGTGCGTACTGCTTGTGTCGTGATAATATTTGTAAACACCTTAATGATGTGTTGTTTTCTGACGATGAAAACAGTTCATCTTCTGGAAAGCAAAGACTGAAGATAGTGTTTCCAATTAAGTTTAATAAATTCCCATTTCTTACTTGTTCTGCATTTTGATAAATAATATTAATAAAACGTTGCCGAAGATAAATGAAAATGAAATGTGCGCACGAAGGGGCTGGAGGCGAACGAAGAAATGTGGAGATATGTATACTATCATATTATCATAGATTTTCTCCTAACTAAATACAATCAAAAATAACTATAACCAATTTGCCGTATCAAAATGATGTATATAGGATGTAAAAGAAAAGTGGAGGCTGTACATGTGTGCAATTAAGCCAAAATAATAGTAATTCGATGAACTGCACTTTATCTACCTCTAGGTATATTTCACACCCACTACCACTTCGACCACTGAACCCGCAAAAACCTGAGAAACTCATATTCCGCACTGAATTCGATGCGTACTGAATATCAGCCAACTCCTCCACTACTTTAACTTTTGTTATTTTGTATACGAGGGACACTACATTAATAATCCATCTAGGGTAGGAGGAAAAGGCTTAAAGCACGTTTTATTTTGTATTTTTCAACAAAGTCATTCTACATTATTTCACTTTTCCATGAGTTGCAATATTCTTTCAGGTCAGCGAAATAGCTGCTAATCTCCTGCTGAAGTTCTTAAGCAAAAGAAAATCGACTACTATGTGAGTTTTTCTTTAAAATTCCTGAAAAAACAATAAAGATAAGGCGTTATACAGGGCCAAAGCCTAGTTTTGTATTAATGTTTGAAAATGTTGGGCCTTGCGCGTTCTCGCATTGTTGGGAAAAACCAGAATTTGCAAGGTTTTCCCGAAAAGTACGATGTAGTTTCTTAGATATAATAGGCGCTGACACGTAATCAATTAAGAACATTGCCATAAGCTCGCCTGCAGACGCTTGTGTTCGACATATTTTTGGAAGCCCACTATATTGATGCTTGATTGGTCTCCGGTTTTATTTGCTATCAATTACTCCAAATTTCGTGAAGGAACTTCTAACAGCAATCTTTCTGTGCAAGAGTGAAAAGTATTTGATTCTAAAGTTTAAAATGTGTAAGACCCATGGATGTGATATCTTCAACGCCAAATCGCTACCTTCAAACGCTGATTTTCAAAAACCACCATATCTTTCTGTACATTGGATTCGTTGTAGTTTCGGCTATTCTGGTTTTCAATCGTTTTCTACTGATTTGCGATCCCAACGAAATTATTTTGAGCTGGCTTGGCCGATCTCACCACACTGACAACATCCTTCCATGTATAATTTTCGGTGCATGATACAAAGTTAAGAATTTTATTTCGCTTCTATGCTCAAGTTTGTAATGATAAACTAATGTACAAGAAAGCAACGATGTGTCATAAATGGATGAAATTTAAAGGTATTGCATTACGATACAATACCGTTTCCTAAAATATTTACTATCATGACTAGATGAATTATTAATCGAGTGCCCCTCGATGTCAAATAAATATTTAACATTTAGACAAATTGTTAACATAATCCTAATATATTTACTGCTATAAATTTACAGTGTTATAAACTATATTAAATTTAATATTGCAGTACTATACGCCTGTACGAAAGGCCTTTTTTGTATTTAACTTTCAATCTATATGCACTTTGAGTTCCAGTAATAACTAACGCTACGACTCTTTTAGCTGTTCTGTGGCTACGACTAGCGCTCGAAAGATCCCGAGTTTGATTTCCGGACCATCTATTCCAGTTCAGGTTTCAAGCGATTTCCTAAATTAGCATCTCACCCTTACCTTTTCCTTACAATTAGTGTTCTTGGCTGAAGAAGAAAAGTCCCAATAATCCCTAGAGCAACCCGCCCCGTATAGGGTAATGATTCTAGATTATACGTGTCGTACAATTTCTTCTTATACAACGCGATCTTATGCAATAAAATAAGATATCAGACGGTGTCAATGGACTAGCAGTTGACATTTTTATCTGTGATCACAAAAGACGCGGCGCGAAATAAAAAATTAAATGGCGCCTCCTCTCGATAAGGGAGTAAAATTGTAGCCCCTTGTCAATATGATTTGGCACAAAAAATCACTATACATTCTAGTAGATATGGTGAAATAAATAACATCATAGCAGTTGAAGATTCGGAGGCAAAATAACCTTACCGCGCCGCAGAAAAATTATCTCTGTATTTATCTGTGGTAATTCTTTCTGTTTAGACAAGGTAGCTATCATGTAATACGAACTTGAAGCAAAAATCAAATTAATTTGAACTTTTTTGTTTAAACTATTACATCAGTAAATTAATACACAAAAAGTAAATAAATTATTATTTTAGATAAGTTTGACAAATAGAAACGTTTAATTATACTTATTCGGCATGTTAATCAGTCTAACTAAAGTTTAATCTTATTTAAAAACACGCCGACTGATTTGTTATGTCGTCGTCAGCCTTATTTATCTTATGTATTAAAAACAAAAAGTAGCTTCGTTTCAAAAGTTTTTATAAAGTGTTAAATGTTGGATTATTTTTTCTTGTGTATTTTTATTATTTGCAATGAAAATATAGTACATTTTGATTACTTTATTATTAAAAATTCTTGTAAATTACGTTATATAATTTATTTACCGGGAAATGGCAAAGATTATTAACACATTAAATAATGAATAGTATGTACTAAGCATTTTGGTAAGTACATAATAAAATCAATTTTTGAAGCTTTATTCAACTTAATTTGTATTGGTTTATTAAACGATATTGTTAAGTCTTACTTTGTTAATTTTTAAAGATTTAATAAATTAGTTTGTTATGAAACAATAAAAAATCCTGACCAGGACGTGGGTTTTTGAAATGTTAGAAAGGTATGTTCACAGAATATACAATAGGTAAACAACAAACTATTTGTAATAATTTATTAGTTCCTTATATAAAAGTAACAAAAATAATGTCTTAGCCATCTTGATAACATTTCTAATGCTTCAATTGCGATAGCTGATATCACTATTTTATATCTACACTTATAGCATAACGTTTCATTTGATAAGCCATTAACCAATCGTTCTTTTTATTAGGAGATCTCTCAATAGCAACAGAGTAAATATGCAATACTTATGAACAAATTTGATGTAACTTAAACGTTAACACAGTTGCGTTAAAATATTATTTCTTATTAACTGTTATTAAAAACTTAAGCACTGTCAAAAAAATTTTTTTGCAATATACCCATGCAAAAGCAAATTAAATACTATTACATAAAGCGATAAGCTCAAGTTCTAGTAGGTTTTGTGAATTTAAAATATTAGCGAAACGGAAAATACCTGCAGTTATTTAACTGTTAAGAAAAATTAATATTTTCTGTAAATCTTGTGAGCTGATATAAATCCAACCGGTCGATTCCATAGAACTCAAAGGTGCCTGCGTTAATTTTCCAATAAACATGCGCTGTATCACTCTCAAATTAAGTTTTCATAAAGTACAAGATGCGGGTGTTCTTTGATTAGTACCAACGCTATATTCAATACAAACAGACGTTCCGAAATCCAAGTTTTGTACGTGGTACATGTACATGATCACCGGCGTTACATTTGCACGCGCTTTGCCAAGATAAAAACAATATCCAATTAAGAGCTCCCCCCTGAGACGTCCAAGTGCTTCAACAAATTTGAAGTTCGCCATTTTAACCATAATGCGTAAACCAATCGCCCACAATGGAAAAGGCTGCGGTCATGACTACCGCGCCTCGTAGAAGTCGAGCAAGAGGCAGAATCTGCAGAAGACATCTTACGCGAGGTACTAACTAGACAGTCGTTGATAACCTTACACTCATCATAAAACAAAACCAACCTGACATCTAAATGAATACACGAAAACAGGCAAGGTTACCATCCTAGAGACAAATATCGGTGTACGATAATCATAGTCTATCTCAATCGGCCTGAAGCGTCATCAAAGAAATCAGCATTCAGTCAGCCTCGACTAATGACAAGAAAGACATCACGGCCTTCTTCGAAAGGAGGTCGCACCAATACCGCATATTCTAAATACTCGCAAGAAAGCACTCGAATTGCTTATTCATGGCATCTACGAGCAGATAGTTGAAGTCGGAGTCCAAGAGGTGCTGTCTGAGCAAGACAACCGTCAAAGAATGCGCAGCGATCAAATTCGCAAGTCTCTGCCTCTCTTATACTTCGTCATTTAAGTTTAAGTTACTTCTACAGCTTGCCATCTAGATTGAAAAACGCAAAAGTTAACAGCGACTGGATACTGCTACCGCTGCCCACGACACGGATACACACAAAGCCGCTGTTCGACATTCGCTGTGCATGAAATGCGTGCATAAAAGCTTCAAAGGCTCTCGTCAAATGTGTTACATGCAACGAGCCCTACCCAGTCAGTTGCAGATGGCGCAGTTCAGTACACAAGGCTCCCAAAATCAAAACTAACCCAAACGTGGCGGTTGAAAGCCAAGGCCGTCTACAAGCTACACCTTACGACCAAATTATTACTGGTGGCCTCCATCTACTTACCTGCCCCGTATTTTAGAAACCTAAAATTTGAAAAACTCTAAACCGATGCCTAGATTCAATCCCATGCGCGGCCTACCCTCTCAGATAAATGCTGGTGCAATATTTCCACTCATTCTTTTGAAACCCATCCTTGCCTTTACCTATCCTTACTTCTCATTCTAGGCTGACGAGCCCGCCCCCATCGGAAGAAATTGAAATAACAATGACATTCCTTCATAAGATGCCAGAAACTTCACACAACTGCCCGACATCCTCATGTTCATCATAGATTATCATATAGAAGTAACCAATGACTTCTAAAATCACACAAGCGACACACATATAAGTGACAAAGTGGCAGTGAAAGCGCCAGTGTCAGTGCCAATATATTCAGTAATATAACCATACGAAAATAAAATCTCTTAATTCCTATGTTACAAAAGCTTGTTCTTTGTTTGTTTCATGTCTGAGGCTTCGAGAGGCAGAAATTTCCTTGGCCCTCTTTGCTATGGTTATTTCGCTAGACCCACTAGTATTTTTCTAAATCTGCAGGAGTTCCCTCAGTAGGGACTTTTTATGAGCCAAACATCACATTGATACGGAACTTGCAGTTTTACTTCCTTATCCGAGAAAATGCATGTTTTTCAAATTTTTTTCGCTGAAAAAGCTCGATCGGGTTTGAACCCACGTTCCTTGGATGTAGAGACAAACAGGTTAACCACTAAAACTTGTTATTTTATATTCCATAAAAAACGGTGTTTTTTAAACGGCATTTATTGTAGTAATGTGTAATGTGTAATATGTAATATGTACAAAATAGACATTGACAATTGATTTATCTATTCCTTGATCAACAAGTAGTAAACATTGGCTTTCAACCAATTAAGATCACCAAAAATAACTTGCTTGGAAAATGCATTCCAAGTTATTCAAATGTTTATTATAATTAAAAAAATTTCTGCACACAGTGCGTAATAGCACCATTGTTCTTAGGCCTGTGTTCAAGTCAACTTGTTGTTCCTTAACCATGCAATTAATTAATCTAAATAAAATTAGGAAGATTTAAACACAATAATTTTTACCCTACCACTTTCCGTGGAAAGCTTTGCTATTTCTATTAAATTAGAGGCTCGACTTATGAGGCTTGTCAGTTTCAATTCTTTCCTATAAATCAGTTTTCTGGGATAAAGATGGTCCTGTGTCGATATGACGTTAGGTGCGTTAAGAAATTATTGGGATTGGAACACAACGAGGTTCGACTAAATTTTAGTAGGCACGCATCCCAAAGCTTAGGCCGAAAATAGAAATAGAAGGAAGCCACCATGTTGAGGTTAAATGCTTTACAACATTTTAAGAATAGTTTACGTTTGTGAAAATGAATAAAATTTGCCAATGAACAGGAGTGTTGGAAAATTTGAAAATGCGTACCAAAAAGATTCTTAAAAAGGTTTTTTCAAAAATTGGCTTTCCTACAAAAGTAAGCCAGTGGTTAGTAGATAAGTACTCACATCTTATAAAACAAAACAAATTTGTAAAAAATCTATTCAATTTGAAAATTGTCCTAAAGAAAAAATTAGTTGGTTATTTTATATTTATTGCGAACATTCTTTCCGTGTTTTTTGGTTATACATACATAGCCGCAAATATCACTTTTGTACCAGCACGATTAAAATAAATTTTTAAAATTTCATTTCGAGGGTTTTAATTTACATTTTACCATAACAATTCTAACATTATTAAAGTTGCATGACGTCATAGCCGGTTCGAGAAATTCAAGAAATTCAAATGATATTTTACCATGACAACTGTAACGTTGATATAGCAACCACGAAAAAACATGGCGCTGACATCAAGATGTCATTTAAAATTTATATTATAGATTAATTCCACTGGCTTAAAAACTATGTATTGTGGAGTGATATTACTTTTCTCGCAGCTAAAATTATAACGCTGAATAAGACGTATTAAAAGCAATATGTTGGTATTGAGAAATGCATGCAAAGGATCATTTGTTATAGATTGTTTTGAAAGATTTATCTTTTTTATGTAAATAATTTAAATATTTTACAGAATTAAGAAATATGAAAGAAAATAAATTGATGTCAAAGTTCGTTTTTTTTGAAAACTCAACAAATTATTCATTTGAGAAAAGCATCAGCGCTTAACCTTGGTGGGTTAATCCCTAAAAGTATATATTCCTATAAAATTAATTCATATTTTATAACAACTAATCATAAAAGCGACGATCGAAATTTTAATGAGACATCTAATTTTAACAGTTCCAAATGTTAAATTTAAAAAAAATTATTCGCATTATAATGTGTATTGAATAAATGATAAAATAGGAAGGCATTTGTAAAAAACCAATATTGTTCATATTTTTAAATACATCAATTAATAAGTCAACAAACCAGAAGTAATAAACGTTGAGTAAACATATTAAAGATTTAAAGGCTTGATATTTGAATCCTAACCTAGGAAAAATTTTTCTTTGTTTACTTTAATGAATAAAAAAGTAGTTACGAATATTGACTACTATTAAATAAGAAATAATAATTTTCAAGGTGACTAAATTTATAAATACACTTGATGCTCTATTTTGTTTTACTACGATGCAGTTCGTGTAAATAAGAATGCTAATCACTCGAGAAAAATTTATTTATATTTACAAACAAGATAAAATCGCTGTCCAACATTTCTTTGTCGGCGCCCAGGCGCCATTAACTTGCGGCACTTTGTCAGAGGAAGTTTTAAAAAGATGCATGCAAATTTTTTGATTTTATTTACGTATACTTTATTCGGTGTCTTAATTTGATATTCATCATTTGGGACCCTCTATTATTGAGTGGCGCCGCAAACGTCTGTGTTTATACGTCCGAAATCATTTGTACAATTATGTTTATCGGATATATTCGATAATGTCGTAAAATGTATTAAGCCTGTAAATTAAGTACACGATTTTCTAAATTTTCATAAATATCTAAGAAACCATATGATAGTTGGCAAGGTTTGGTGTAAACCATATTTTCAGATAAATACTAAAAATCTAAAAATAAAGTTTATTAACCATTTCATAACACGAATGTTATCAACATTATAATAACGCATTTGATCAGTGCCGAATTTGTTAAATTAACCTTCTCGTTGATATATCTATTTATAAATGTCATTTTTATCTGTAGATGTGTAAAATCTTCGTGAAAATTATTTACATTAAAATCATATCAAAATCATTCATAATTATGTTTATGTTTTGCCATACAAACACGTTGGGAATAATTAAGAATTAAAATATTAAATCATACTAATTAAGTAATATAAATTAATACCATATAACTTGGAAGTTCTTCGAGTGTAGCCTCCATATTTGTGGTGGCATATTTAGAGCAAAGATTACTAACGGCAATTCTTTTCTAATACAAATTTTGCTTTCAGATACACTGTTGTTTGGATGAGTTGGAGCTGCAGGAACGTTTTGTCTTACAAATTCTGCCAAAAATCGCACAATGACACAATATGTAAGTTTAGAACATTTATTTTTCAATAATTCTACAATTTCCGCTAAAATAATTATTTACCAATCGTTATTTATACACACTATTATATTATTTATTGCATTGCAATTTTGATAGAATTTGTGTTTGTAATGTCAGAAAATACGCCCCTTTGGTGAGACCAACAATGTCGGATAATAGCTTCGATATTTGAAATACAGACTTAAATTAGTCGTCTAGTTTATACATTGAAAAATGCCAGAATTTAATTATATAAAAAGGATTTTTAAATATTTAATAACTACACAATTTTCATGAAGTAATAAAATGTGGCAAGAAAAGGATTCCTAAGCTCAATTATTCTTCTTTTAATTATTACATACCATGTTGAAAATAAATTTCTCAAGTCTGTTTTCAGCCATTTTGAAAAATTGTTTAAAATAACATAGGTAGGGTTTTTATCCTATATTCCTATTCAAAAATTACTACAGAAAAATTATAGCCATGTTGAAATAGAAAGCTATTTGTGGGTGATTGTAGTTTTTAAATTATTTTAAACTTACTTTGAGCAATTACATCACATCTACTTAAGTTACTAAATTATCATAGTAGTAATTGGGATAACAATCGTTATTGTGAAATTCAACAAATGCGTAATCCTAAATAAAAATGTCGCATTTGATCTTTAGTGCTCATATCTAAAGTGGTTCCCTTCCGGCTGTTTAACCCCTGGTGACACAGATGGCAACACATTTATTTTTAAAAATAATGTAAATTTTAGAATCATTTGCACTACATACGTTTGAATTAAATATTACTAAATTGTAGCAATAAGTGTGATAATCAATGTGAAATCAATCGAACCTTAAAATAAATGGACGTTACATAAATTACATAAATTCAATAAAATAATCCGGGTGATTAGGACAAAAGAATATGGACGTCGAAAATATGTACTAAATTAAAGTAGGTAAATACATTTCTATTTCCCAAGAATCGCTATATTAAAAAAAGACAATTTAGTAGATTAGAATTTATTACAAAGTTATTAAAATGATAATGGAAACACTTATTTCGACATTATATACTTATAATCCCATCGAATGTTATCTGTGTAAATTAGACAAGAAGAAGAATTTATCAATTTTGATATTTAAACGATTACAAAATGCCATTAAAACAAATACGTTAGTATAGTAACGAGTAAATTGTGTAATGTAAAAAATACGAAGAAAATGTACTCAAGTATACAATACAAATTAAACCGATGTTATTTAAATATATAAAGGGCTGAAAACCAGTCGTAATAGTATTATTTACCTACATATATCAGTGAAACCGTACATTGTAGCTATTTCTATTTTTCGGTTAGATTAAGAAATATTGACTATTTTGTTTCTTTATCTGTTGCATCTATTTTTGTAGGTTCCCAATATAAATCTTTTAATCCAATTAATGTTATCTATAAATCGATATATAGGTACAGTTACCAACAAATCCATAAAAAATGCATCAAGTTTTAAAACATAGTTAAAAATAGGTACTAGTTATAAATAATAAAGAGAAACATTTTTAGTAAGCATAAAATCTAAAATTATCATATCCACAACTGTATAGTAGTTTACGTGCATCCAGTAGGCAACCCAACATACGCAAATGCATCAACGTTGATAATTCTAGATGTATTTATAAAATTGACAAATTCTTTATGCAAAGCTGAAAAAATATTTGTTATTGTATTATTGAATTGAAATACCGAAAAGAATTAATAAATTTGATTTCTCTTGAATGAATAATATGCATTCAATAGTTTCCCTAAAAAAAGTGGTTCGCGTAAAGGAGATTGCACATTTATTTATTAGTAGAGTTCGGTTCACATAAAAAGTACGCGCATTTTAATTTATTTTTCTATTTTTGACAACAGTATAAATTATTAAAAAAATTTTTATATTATATTAGTACCTAAATCCGGGTTATTCAACTTGGACAAATTAAATAAATTGCTCGATCTATTTAATTACAATAACATTTACGCATTATTCTACATCTCATTATCTCAATAGTTTAGACTCAATATTGCAATAAAACAGTTTTCTTCTAAATTAGTTTACGTATTTGGTTTTTACGTTTATTAGATATATGTATTAGAAATGTTTGCACAATTATTGTGCATTCTAAATAGATTTAGCATACGTTATTTTAGAGAAAAAACTCGATAAAGGAATCATTTAACAAATTATTTTTAAATAGCAAACTTTATTAAAAATGTTGGAAGATATTTAAATTACTTTATTTAAGATCAAGTATAAATCCGACCAATTATAAAACTGTTTGACGTTGGTTGCAGTGATTTTGAATTCAATGACGTCTCAAGCAGTATAATTGATTTAATAGCATAATATCGTGATGAAATATAGGCCATCTTTTGTCAACTGTATTTAGGAAACAAATAGTAAATATGCTGTATCTCATTTCTACAATTCTTGCTAAATTTTTGGTACATTGGTAACAATATTGATAAATGTTGGTAGTGCTAAACAGGTTATTATATTTTTGTCAACGCAGGTCAAATCCCACAATAATCTGAGGTTGACAAATTCTGTAGGCATGGCTAAATGAACATAGTCATAGTATAGACAAAAACAGTAGTTCTGTGTTATTGGCGTCTTTGAAGTTTTAGGCCTTAGTAGTAAGTTCGCGTGACGGTGTTAAATTCCTCAAGTAATAGATAATCAATTATCCGAAATTTCACATAGTCTCATAAAAACAAACTTTTATGCGGAAATTTTTATGATTCTTAAATAATTTAGTTTCTTGGGAAATTAGTTGGCACGTGAATGGCAATAGATTAAAATCCTAAAATGCGTCATGCACAGCTGTCAGTTTGGTAGTACAATGCATTTTAGGTGAAGTTCAGAATAGTTTTGAAATTAATAATCTGATTGGAGAAAGTACAATAATTATAATTTTAGTTGTCATGGATACAACTAAAGCCTATATAAACATGTGCACAATACTTCGCCATTATCCAAAGCTCCATTAAGGTTTACAAGTTGACAAAGTAGTGGAACGATATAGTGCACCGCCACAAAGCAGCAATTGGCTACAAGTAGATAAAATTATTAATTATCTACAACACCAATGTATTTAGTACCAGATGCAAGTAAATCAAGTTAAGAAGAGCCTTGATACATAGAATTCGATAAAAGCTCGAGAATTACATCTTCTAGTGGCCAATCATACTTATCTGCTTAGTTATCCTTGCATTTTATAATACCTATTGTTACCACAATTGTTTAAGTGTCGCTTAAGTAGAACTGGCGCAACTGGTCGTAGGTCATACATTTTTGCATGACAAAATCATGACGTAAACATCTGACGTATTACATGACGTCAATGTACTTTATCATATAATTTAAACCCTACTTAAGGATGACTGTAAACACTTTCAAAAATTACACAAACATATGTAAGAAATTTAAAAAAATGTGTTTTTTACGTTGATGTTTAGAAAGACTGTTCAAAATGTCTAACGTGTTTTTCTAATTAAAATTTTATTTACAAAAATAAGAAATAAGTAAAAAAAACAAATTTATTTACTGCATCCTAACGTGGGATGATTAAAAGGACGTTTTTCAGAATTCACCGATCCCTTACAGAATAAAAACATAAGTTTTGTAACCGGCGAGATCAGCTTGATTACTGCAGTTACTACTGAAGTTTGAACGTAGCTGTGGTAGTTGGTTTTTGTCATTCAAACGTAACTTTCAAATAGTGAAAATAAAGAAATAGCAGTGTTTTTAATATTCTGTATTAATTTATTGAAATTGATCGAAAAACATTAATAACAATGAATGTAAACGAATTTATCGCTATTACAAAATAATAATTCATAATAAATTGTGATAAATATTTCCATTCTGTCGCTATAACATTTATTTTGAATGCTACCATTAATTCCTTTGCAACTGCTTACCACAACTTAATTATTTTACATGCTGGCCTTGCAAACTCTTATCTTTTGCGTGGCGCTTTCGAATGAGAATAGTAGTTGTATTATACGCGTTCCCTTCATTTTTGTTGAAACTTCCGCGCAGTGATCACTTTTATGATCTATTTCTTTTACTATTAATCCCTCAATACAGTAAAACTTCATTAATTTACAATTCGCGATTATTCGGGATATGTGTATAAAAGCAGTTTGAGACAAAACGAGACAACTAAAAATGCCCACTTGGATTTCGTTAAATTTCATTGAATTTTAAAAGAACGGAGGCAAAATGTGATTCAAAAACAGTACAAAAAGGCGCCCAACAAAAAAAAAATGAATTTCCTTGCTCATTCTAATAAAGTTCAGAATTAACCTTCTTCGTATGAAAACAGAGAATGAGTGAATAATTGTTTCCTAGTTGGGCTAAATAATTTTATAAACAACACAATTTTTGTCTTAAAAACACTCACTTTTATTGCGTAATTATTCTAATGTATTTTAATGTATAATACAAGGTGATGGTAAAATGACCGACAAATTTGGACCATACACGCGAACCTACTAAATTAAGAGAAATTGTTTTTTAAATTCCTTATAGTTTCCAAGAAGAAACGCTGTTAAAAATGGTAAAGAATTGTTTGGGAACCCAGCAATAGTAGAATAGCTGAACGTGTGGTTTTAATTGAATAAACGATAAAAACATTATGCAAAATGTAAATAAATTGGACATATTCATTTCATTTATTGCGTCGCATTGATTTCAAAACATTGTATGTAATGTTAAATTATCAGGATTTTTTGTATTTTATCAAACGCTGCCAGTGTCAATGTTTTTCGTTACTGAAGTGTATTGATTTTTATATTTGTATTTATTAAATTAATTACATTTAGTTTTAAGTTCTACGTCGTGTTTATGTAATAATGGATAGATTAACTAATATCTTCTTGTAAAAAGGTAAACTCTTTAGTTCTCATTGTATTGATCTTATCACAATCTTAACATGAATATGCTTGAAAATTATGAATTTCAACATGTAATTTAGTATTTCTTTATTTGAGGCGTTCTACAAGTACGTTGCAAGATTTTTCATAATAATTTTACGTTTAAATAAAAAGGTCGCTATCAAAATATATAATAATAAATCATTTACAATTTTTTAAGAATTTTAAAAAACAAAATATCAAAATTATGTTACTTATAAAAATCTGGATACGATCTTTAGTGTAATGAACGTGTTTAAAATTAAATGTTCAATTTTTGTATGTGTAAAACTGTCAGACTTTGTTGGTGTTCCGCGCATAATAAACAAAATCTTTTTCTTTTAAATTTGCCGTCGTGTGTTTTCAGAAACGTCATGGTTGGCGGGACAACGGGTAGAATAAATAAGGGAGTTGCCTGTCGGATAAAACCAGAGAGACGCGTTTTTCTACGCTCCGTGGCGATTGAGAAATATGAAATCAAATTAAATTGACAATTAGAGGTGATTTTTCACACCTAGTAGATTTCGACTATATACATAATGGGTACTAATTTGTCGCGAGATCCCCTCCCCCGCTCGTGGTAGTTAATACACGCGTAGTTTGTGTTAGAAAAAGAATCGGTCGTGTGCGTGAATTCTTTGTTTGAAGTGTCCGGGTGTGTGTAGGGACTCCGCATGATATAGCATGTCGGAATGCCAGTCCTGAGAGATTGAATAGCGTATCTCTGGGGATTGACCTGCCTTTTTCCACCCCGATTGCCGCTTCTTTGGACATATTACGTCCTTCTGCGGGTGCAGGAATTCATAAATAAATCACGATTGACGACTCTGGTCGAGGGCAATCGAGAAGCCCGGTAAAGTGACGAATAAGACTAAGGTGCCCTTTTATAATATTGTTCTTTTGGTTCCTTATTGGCATGTGAAAGGCGTAAGCGAAATGACAACGCCTATCGGCGAAAATTCAATTTGAGTTAACGTCTCGGTCGCCAACCCTTATAGAGGCCAACTTAAACCTTCCCGTTGCGAGGGGAGTCCATTAATACACACCTCCTGTCCAGATCTTGGATGCATACCTGCGTTGACTGTACCTAATACATTTTAACCCTAATTTTAGTGTTTAGTAAATTGATTAGTTTTTCCCGTACCTCTTGGATCAGACCACATTCAAGCGACGTAGAAATTACCTGTAACCTTTTTGTATCCTGTTGTTTTTGTGTGTATGCTAAATAAGCCATTTCTTTAGCAGTAGATATATCGTATTGCTCAACAAGACTTTTATTTTTGAATTTAGAATAAGTTAATAGTTAATACTTAATTTATAGTAATATTTGGGCCCTAGTAAGAGGCAGTCCCGGTACAAACTAGCAAAGGCCACGGAACCGTTTGTCTCTGTTCCGAGGAACAGTTCCATCCTTTGAGCGGCTCATATGGAGCAGTGGTAACCCCCCCTATATTTCGACTCCTTGTACGCGTTTCCAGCGTTTTCCCTTAGAGCGCAGACGGTGCTGGTGCAATTTAACAGGGACCCTCCCTCCTTCGAGAAGCTAACGGGACATCAGTACCGTCGTTGGACGTAACGCCTAACGCGCACGTGACAAAACTTGAATTAATAAAATGTAAGTCATTGATATGTATTGTGTTCATATGAAATAAACACATACAGCTGGAGTAATTTGATATTGAAACATGTTCTTTCCTCTATGACACGTAGTTGAAATTGAAATATTCATTTGCATATACGTTTTTTGACAGTTCTCAAAAGTCGAGATTTTCAATTTTTTCCAAAAAAGTGTTCTATTTTATGTTGTTATTAATGGATGTGGTTAGATCTTCGTAATAACGTGTTAAAGTGTACCAGTCTGCTTTAAAATCGTCCTGTTTACTAAAATTTTACGTAAAACGACAACCGCTGTAGCGACTTTCAATTTTACTATTTATGTTAATTCAGCAATATTTAGCGAAGTTTCACCGTATTTAGAAGAATGCGATTTTCTTCATTATTTTAGAGATACCCAATGTAATTGACCTTAAATTGAATTAATTTAATGTTATTAGTTAGACATTATGTAACTAAACATAATTTGAGTAGGTATTTTGTACAGCCATGTAATTTTCAAAATTAATAACAGGTTTCTACACATCCATTGTGCAACGACATATAAATTATCTCAAATTTAAACTAGGAAATGAGCACAGAAAACGAGTTTAAGAATATCCATTATTGGAATTGCACATTGTACCTTTTACGTATTAACCGGTTTGTTCAAAAATGCAGAAGCGAAGAAAATCGCATATTTAGCATTAATTTTTGTAACGCTTCATAGCCTCACACTTCAGGAATTCAGTGATTTGCACTGACAGCTACGGTTTTCTCCTGAGCACAACTAAAAAATCTATTTGTACGTGTAGCCAGGGATTAATCTAAATTAAATATTTTCAAATGCATCTTTCTGTTCTTTTACCATATATAGTTTGCTTACTTAAGGAACACATTATTGTTTGATAAGATTTATTGCATCTTTCATTTGTTCATGTGCAGAATCCTTTATTTTTCTTCTCCTTCCACATGCCATATTTACCTAACCAAAAAAAGGGAGATATTTATGATCATACTTTCATATTTTGATAATAGTTGAATTGTGCTCCGCAACAAGACGTTGTCTTATTGCGAAACAACAATTTCATCTCATTGTCAATATTTATTAGTCATTTTTAAATAGAATAAAACAAAACACAGGTAATTCTACGCCTCTGCAACGTTTGTTTTAGCTAACCGCCTAAATTATCAAACAATTGATAATTTTATGGTTCATGTAAACCCAATAGTTTTCTTATAAAATACCCATCAAATGATGAAATTAGCTTACATTAAATAGATGCAAAACTAAATCAACAACAACCAAGATTCCATCAATGATAGTTGCACACTCTAACGGTGTTAACTGACACTATATCGGAAATAGTTTTACTGTTGGGCTGATTGACATTATCCTATTTTCAACCTTTTTTTACTTTCTCTTACCTATATGAAATATAGAATAGAGAAAGTATTGTTTTCGTCCAAAATTTTCGATGTCAAAATTTT
>JAHWXV010186115.1:0-10297 GCA_024586415.1 Phrixothrix hirtus
GCGTGAAGTTAGCCCCCCTAAATTTCAAAGTTCATTTTTATGACTTTAATCGCCAGAACTATTTCTAGAACTTATCGGGAACTCTGGAACTATTGTAAATCTACACAGAACTCCAAGAAAAATTATATTTTTAAAACAATGGGGGCTAACTTCACACACACCACAGAAATGTACCACACGCGCGAATAATCGAAAATAATGTTCACAAAAGACTTGGTGATCAAGATTCATTTAAAAATCTGAGAACTGTTAAAGAAAGGCCTTGAGCGACCAGAGCTGTGGAAATCGAAGAAAGAATTCTAAATGCTGCACCCTAAATCGTGGAATTTGATGTGATGTGGTAATCAAAAGCAATCGTTATTTTTACAGGATAGATACCTACTTATTATTTCGCACGTGTCAAGTTACTAGCACTCAACCATCCAGTAAAAATGTGTTTCTCAGGGATGCTACGTGTGTTTTTATGCGTTGCGATTGATTAATGTCTTTGATTTCCTATTATGTTATAATGGATTCTATACCTTCAGGTATCTTCCGTCTACTTGTTTAATTCAGTTTCTCATACAACATATATTATTCATAAGCAAAGCTCTTCGTACAACTAAACACGTTTTAGTGTATTAATAATGCAAAATTAGCAATGACATTTGTAATGATTCATCCAGTGGGGATTTAGGTACGTGGCGAGCTTAAATTAATCATTCTTTCCCGATTTCTCTGGATTATTCTAGAAGTTAAGTTAGATATAAATAGTCAAATTATAGCTTGGTTAGTTTTAAATTTGCTATAAATCTGTAAATACGTAAAAGGATAAACTGTGTTTTATATAAATATTGGAAATAAATGTATGTGAGTAAAATAAAATAATTAGTGGTAAGGCGTAAATAAATTAGTGAATTGAAATAAATAACTATTATTATTCCCAATATTAACGTTATAGTTTATTTCCAAGGGTTTTGAAGCTAATTTTTTGTAGAATATTTTACAGTTATTAAATTATTATACAAAAGTAAAAAAACTCTGCCCCATGTTATTATTGTTTCTTTCTTTTAATAGTTTGACAAAACCCAATTTAAACTTAAATTGTTATTTATTTGCTACTTAAATAATAAGGGTTTAAATAAAGATAAATATGGTTAGATATAGCAGTGAACATGTAACTGTAAATACAAAGTTTACCGACTTAGGTCGGATTGTTTTGGGCCCTTATATTAGAATAGCTGCTCCTGATCAAACAAATCGATTATATTAATTTGACTGTGAAGCTATCCAAAACAGCTCTATTTCCAATGAATTCAACTTTATATAAAAGTTATTATTAAGAGAAATTAGCATTTGGACCTTATAGTTTTGATTCTCCGTCTTACATAGTTGGATTAGGTTTTTCGAATACCCGTAACGTGCCTCAAGCGCGAAAACAATAAAGAGGTGGTAGAGAAAAATAATGCCTGGATATAGGAATCCAATGGGGGTAGTAATTGATAAAGCTAAATCTGGGTTTGCAAATACGAATGACGCAAGTGCGGTTAAGCGATTTTGTAAGTTAGATGTTTGCACAGAGATTACGGTTATAGATAAAAAACTAATTAGAAATATACATGCAGTCTTAACAATATCAGTGGTTTGGATATCAACATAGAAAAATTTAGAAATGTTTCTGTTGGCGCTCGCATCCTTGGTTTATTATGCCATTGTATATAATTTTAACTCATGCCCCTAAAGTAGCCTTACGACCGATACGGCAGTTATCAGAGGAGGCTCAAGAGGCCCACAATAAGGATCTTAAAAAATGTCGTGGAAGTTATTCCAGAAAATGTTCCCGGGAAAAATGCAATGAATACGTCCGTAATTTATTACTAATAAAATCAGATCTATTAATAACAAATTTCAGACAATTTTACTAACAGAAGTTGACGTACTTTCGAAAAAAAGGCGTTGGCATTAACAATAGCTCTTTATTCATAGTCTGAAAGCGTCGCTCATGTCCCATCTTCAGAACCGGTGTGATATATAAGTCTAGACGAAAAATTTAAAGCTTTCCGTAGATGGTTGTCGAAATTTAAGAAAGCAACTAGGTAACTAAATATCTTGTTAAAAAATCAGTTGAAGATGCCCGGAAATTAATAATATATCTGCCAAGAATGTTTGACATCCGTATAACCATTAACTAATGAAAATAATTTTCAAAATGTGTTTAATGCATGTAATACCACCTAGTCGAACATTATCAATAGAGGGATAAAAAAAATAGAACGCGTCCTCCACTAAACATTTTTATGCAATACAACCTATTTTTACCGAAGAAAAATTACTTGCTCTGCTATTTATGATTTTGGAGAATCTACGGGTAATTCGCCTACGAGTTGAGAATTCATTAATTAGACCATACAATATATTTGTAACTGCTTCAAAAACTGAAAAATTAACATTAACATTAACAAGTGGTTCATATTTCGTTTGAACCACTTTCAATGTGTTCAGAGCAAACTTTTTATTATAATTCACAGCGGTATTGTTTTAAATTTTGATGTCAATTGTTATTTAATTTTTATTTTGTTTTGTGGTTGAAACTTCGGGATGAGGAAATTCCCTAGGCCTTTTTGATTTCATACCACTAGAATTTTGTCGAATCTAGAAGAGTTCCAAACATCACATTCACACGGAACCTAGGATTTTACTCCCTTATCAGAGAAGGAGGCATTATTTTTACATTTTTTTCCGTTGAAAAATTTAGCGACCTCGCTCGAGTTTGAATCTGTGTAAGTAAAATTATAAATTTAGTTGCCATTGATACAACTAAAGCCTATATATGTCATTCAACACAACAAAACAGTGTATTTTGCAATCAGCAAGTGCATAGTGCTTCGTCGTTATTCGAAGTTCCATGAAGGTTCACCAGTTGTCAGAGTAGTGTAATGATACCACGAATCATTACAAATCAACAATTGGCTACATATAGATTAAATTAATAAAAGCTATTACTTATCTAGCATCAGAGGCAAGTAAATCAAATTAAGGCGATCGTTAACATTAGATATTAATCAATCCAAATAAGTCATTTCCGTACAAGTTACAAGTAATTTAATTTAGCTATAAAGTTTGGTAAATTTCGAATATCGAAACACGTAAGTGGAACAAAACGTTTTTACGAGTTTAAAGTTTTATTCAATGCAAATATGCATTCCAAGATAGTAAAAGTAGCTTGTTTACAAATATATGACAGAAAATACAAACAAATGTTTGTAAATCCCATTTTTCTAAGCTTTAAATAAATAACTACGGCATTCGCTTGCATTTCCTATAGTAAATTATTTATAAGAATAAGAATCTTTCTTGTATATTTTAAAAGTTTTTATTTTGAATCTTTTTTTATAATTGAATGTAATAATTTTAAAGTTAAATAAAAATATTACAAACTAAAGGTTTTATAACTGTTGACTGTTTATACAAGTTTGGTAACCCACAAAATAAAGAAAATATTTAAAACGGTACGCGTATAATACCTCATTGAAAAGGGTTGACAGTTTAGTTCAATAACATAAAGAATTGCACTAAATCAACCTTGTGTGTTCTCATTTGCTGTAGATATAAAATCGATTAAGCTTTGAACTAGATACCGTTTTAAATAATTTAATATTAATTAAATTAAAGCAGGGAGAGGAAAATGCAAACGAATTTACCACCAATTAACGTTGTATGCTTTTTGTTGCTTATTTAGTGGACGTACCTGCCTTTTTCAAAATGTGTGCATTGTTAACTTAAACTTCGAGTCCCTATTTCCAGTTAATTCGGACAGAGGAGTGATAAACAATGTACATATATGCGGTTATACGAGTTGTCAAAAAATTTCCGGAACAGTGCTATTGCACTACAATAGTACCTAAAGTAGTACCTTTGCGTACGCACACACTTACTCCATAGATCCTACCTACTAGTGATGGAAGAACCAGCGAGAGACTTCTCTGAAATCTCCCGGAGTTCGATCGTTGTATACGATTTGAAGCCCTCCAATGCTGCGAAACGCGTCCCATTGAAACCCGTTTTTACAGTACGCAACGAAGTCACTTAGAGCGAAATTTGAAGGGAAGAATAGTTGGATGATGACATGAATGTTGCTTCCGGTGAGAAATTTCTGCATAAGCGATGTGTGACTCAAGCTGGATGTGTTAATGCCATTTCTTTCAAGCTGCATTGCCCAACTTCTGCAAACTTATAACTAGAACAGTATATCGAGGCGGTATAAATTCACCTTACGTCAACCCGCTCATTTCAAAGAATGCAATGAGCTACATTTTTTTCTTGGATCCGATAAGTGTAAGCGCGTCTTATATTTTAAGCTAAGAATAGTTAACGAATAGTTAACGTCACTTTTCCCCGCTTTTCCGTTCCTCATCTAAAGGAGATGTTTCTAAAGACAGTGTTGAGCTAGACACCGTAAAAGTAGCGAGCGCTTCATTTTTCTATGTGAGTGCAAAAGCACTTAAAAAGGTCCACGCTTCGGTTCAAAATAAAAAGTTTACAAGATGAAGAGATCCCGTTTTATTCAAGTTAATGGATTGGTGCTAATTCTTTATTCAGAGTCTTCTGGCGGATTATAATTGGGGATTAACATCATCCTTTGACATCGTGTTAGGGACGTTTTGTGACGTACACAGCCCGTACGAGATCAACTGGAATCAAAGGCGTTGGTACCGCTTCTTTCCCGCTGCATTTGGGAATTTCCGTCTTCTATCATGATGCTTTCGATATAAACTTATTGTCAAATATTGATCCAAAAAAAGCGCTATTTTTAAATTAAACTCGGCTGGAACAATTAGTTCGATCAAGGCATAAATAAAAAACGCTTGAAATAATATTTGTACATAACATATCGAATCTTAATTAAGTAGAATTGTTTGATTAAATAAGGCCATTATTAACAGGCCGAATGTATCAACTGATTTAGAAATAATTTTAAATATTAGAAATCCAGGGGTCCCCTAACTTAATTATACAGAAATAATTGTTACTATATTGTTTTATGAGATCAATGTATTTTTCGTAACTGTAAATATTACTTTTTCTTTCCATTATATTGAATTGTTAAGTACAGACCTTATTTATAGGTAAATAGTACATTTTACATTGTACATCTAATTTGACCTGATCGAAACATGAAACCAGTGGCGTATACCCACCACCCGGTGCAGTAAGTATAACATCACCTCAATTTCAAATAATTAGGTTGTGGAAATGGGGTTCTTTGTTTCCTCCCTCCACTTTAAGATCAACCAGATGACTGTAAAATAAAGTGGCGTCCTTGATTACGACTTCCTCCTATTTGGATGATTGCCAGACGTTCATAGTTCACATGAAACCTGCCCATTCTCCACTGTTGTCGGCCGGAGCAATCCCACTAGTTCAGGAAAATAATATCGTATGCACCCTGCGGGGGGCAAAACGTCGTTGAACCCGTTGTATGAAGCGTGATTTATTTGGTGGGAAGAATGCATTTGCATTTTTGGGTCGTAGACTTATTACTCATCACTAGTGGCGATGGTTATGAGATCCGTCGGTACTGGGTACTGTCGCAAGTAGATTTCCAGCTACCATCATGCCATTTTTTATCTGATTTGTGATCAACTGGCTTGGAAAAAACTTCGCAATGACATATCTTATTTTTAAATCGAATAACATAAATAGATCCCACTCCACGATTGTCATTCTTTAATCGTTTCTTCCATTCTGGATCTTATTTCACAGCCCCTCGTGCTCATTCTTAAACCTGGAAAACCCATACAGACGGTAGATTTTTTATGGAGTAACTGCATGCAGGGTCGATAGTGTTCTGAAGCAGACTTTCTGTTGGCACATTTACGTCCAACTTAACGGAGCATTCTCCGCTGCAACAATTCACGCATGCCTTTGCTTTAGGAATACAGTAATTTCTTGAAAGGATTATGGTTTCGTTTTAATGACCTGTTTGTTTCGTCATTAAAGCTATTTAAGGAAGATCCGACCCAGTTTTATGGACCTCCTCCTCTTTAAATTGTGTTCAACGTAACCGTTAAACCGGTCCTTCACTCAATAGGACGAAGTCCGTCCCATTAGATCCGAATTGATGAGGATGTTTTTCTGTATTAACACATACATAATGTTAAACAATTTATCGAAGTTTCTAATTTTATAAAAATAAATGTTTATCTCTTAACAATTCGCATTGTTTAAAGACAAGGCAAGTAATTTATCAAAAATATTTATGATGTTAAAACAATCATTTTGTATATAAAAGGCAGAAGGTCTATATTTGCAGTTACTCTGTTGCTAATATGAAGGTTTTATTTGTAAGACAATCTATATAAATCTTCCTTTATCATCAAGCTCGAAATGTTTTAGGTCTTTATCTTGCATAGCGTCGTCATATGCTACTCCCAGTCAAACACACGTATTTGCCACGAACCACTTATACGATGTGTAAATGAAACGGATTATATAACAACAACGTCTATTCCTGGTGAATGTCCTACAATAAGGGTAACTTGTTCACCGGGAACTGTCTGCAGCGCTGATTCCCTTTCTGGCCCGTAAGTATTTTCCCTTATTCTTGATCTATAAATGATTATGCATTCTTTTAATCATGATTTAAGAAATATTTTAATTTCTATTTCATTCATTTCGAAGAGACAGTGGATGTAAATAAATGTCAGAATTACGTACGCATACATTTAATTTATAATAAGGATCGGATTTTAAATTGGATATATAATCAAGTTAATAAAATATACAATTTTTTCTTAAAATGTTAAGGCTGTTAATTTATTAATTTTCTTATATAATCTTGATTATACTTTTGTTTAACGAATATCAAATACAGGGTGATCTAAAAAGGTTGAAGACAATTTGATTTTCCGCCGAAAAAATATTTTAAAAGTTGGTAACCTGTCTTCTTACGTAAAACTTGTTTGTTTAATACCAGTGCATATCTTGTGGGAAAAGTAACAAGTACAAATTATCTAAAAAACTATTGTTGAGCTTTAACAGTCACCAAAATACTATCGCGCGCTATTCAAACTGTCAACGTTTTTGGGTCACTTGGTATAATCGCAACATAAATACAAACGTGCTTCCACTGCTGACATGTGTCGATCACGCGCTAATTATTGTTTACCTTTACTATATCTTGAGAATAAATGAAATAAAATGACACCCCATTAATTCATTAGATTTCCAGCAATCAGAAAGGAAGCATTACCTAAACAGATTTAGTTTGTAATATGTAAAAAAGTACTGTTTATTAACAATTTATGCTTTAAGCTCACAATAGATTGAAGAATCGTATTAAGCACTTCAACGTAATTTTGTTTTCATTAGTATTTTAATCCTGCAGATGCGTTCCTCAAACTATTACACCGGCAGTTCCAAAAACAGTAACATCAAGTTGAAATTAAAAATATAATCGCATTTTTAAATACTAAAAGTGTCATTTTCCCTCTCTGCAATATAATTATATAAAATTTAGCCGCTTTGAATTATTATTTTGAATAAATATCTTTGTTTGTATCAAAGTAAACGTCAGCAAAGTAGATCTATTTTTAATAAACACAATACTTAGTTTTTAATTATTTGTTAATAATAATAATAACAATCATGAACTTATTTAAAATTCAAACACTACTAATACTATTCAAAATAAAAAGTAAAGAAAGCTAGTATGATAATACAAAACGTACTATAATTGAAATATGCAAAGTGGCGAAGTTTAACTTAAACACTCATTAAATATGTTCTATTTAACCCACAAATCACACTTATCAGTTTTGATTAAGCAGATAAGTTAAGGAACTACTGCATCAGCACTTCTAAGAATATGTAATGTATTTAACATACAATTAGTATTTAAAAATAGTTAGATGAAAGCTTTTATTAAATATTAAATGTACACTCAAGAATGAAAAGTGCGCCCACACCCTATGGTTCAAATTGGTTTACATAGATGCGTCCGCACTGAAAGTGTTTCGATATCATCACACTCTCCTTTTAAAATAGGTGTAGGTACTACAATATGTTGTAACGCAATCATAGAGATATCACACGCACAACTTGAAATACAGCTGTTAAGAGAAGGATGCAATGCAAAAAGTGTAGATTGTGAATAATTTGGTACTCACTCAAGTTTATTATTTATAATTTAAATTTGTATAGTGACTTTTGGGTTTTTGTGAATTTTTATATTTAATATCATACAATTTGTAATTGCAAAAAATTTAATGTTATTTTGATTTAAATTTTAATTAGGTTTATTTAAAATATGTATTTTAAATTAATAAAGCTATAGTTAAAAACTTCATACATATGTATTTGTTTTTAGACTGTGTAATTTGAGTAGCTTCAAGGTCATCCGTGAAAATAATACAGTTCGGCGATAATTATCTAGTTGATGGAAGGAAATATGGAAATTCCTCGACTACAAAAAGTTGACGACACTTCTCTACGAGGGTTTTCCTACATTTATCTATATATTTATGGATATTTTTACATCCAAACGCATGTAGATAATGCTTTTACTAATTACTGACTAAGTTAATCAATAATAACTCGATACTGTATGTGTACCAACTCGGTTATTTAGTCCTAATATAAATAAGTATATCGATTTACATACATATATTTTATGAGTATATCGATTAATTATGCAATTTAGAAAAATGTAGTATTGATTAAAGTTATACTACTATTTTTATTTTGTTTTATAAAATCTACAATATAAAAAAACCAAGGCTATTCAATTATGTTAAAATTTAACAGTTAAATATGTTTTACTACACTAAATGAAATTCGATAGTGAACACTGAACATGGTTTTGTTAATTTTTGATTATAGGCAGAGCAAATATGCCTTCTGTATGGTTGTTGCGACTCAAGCGTAGTCTATAATTAGTATTTTATTTAGACCTTATTAAAATCAGATTTAAAAATCTGGTGTGAGACAACACACGACTTTGTCTTACACATTTTGAATTTAATTTGAATTTATTGACGTTAGTTACTTTCCTTTACACCTAAATTGTAAACTCTAAAATTAAGTTTAAAGCATAAATAGTTCATCCACTCATAATTTCCTTTATACATGAACTAAGAGTTTTATAATTAAACTTTAAGCTCGTTTAAAAAAAATAATTTATAGATTTAAATAAAAAGTAATTAAGTATTTAAATAATGCACACAAATCCTTAAAATATTAACTAATTTTCATTTTGGGGACGATAATTGGAACGGTCACCCATCCACTTCAACGAATTGTCTCAGAGAAACCAATTACTTCATGTAATATAGCATTATAGGCGCAAGAAATGTAGCGAGTTTAAAAAAAAGCTTTAGAAGCTGTTTTCGAGAAAATTGCAAAAACCTAAAAATCACAAGAATAAAGTGGCACTTCCAGTAATTCGATTTTAATGAAATTCTTACTAGGAGGTGCTAAGGCGGTGGTAATAAACTTATATATATATATATATATATATATATATATATATAAGTATTCAAATAACAGCCTATTTTATAAATTATAATATTTTTATTGACAAGTGCTTTTGTCAAAAACTTTTTATAAAACACTAAATTCAATTTTGGAACAAGTATATATTTTAAATTTATAAATATCAATTAATTTTCTTTTCTCTTAATATTAAAACAATTTTAACATTAGATAAATTAACTTAAAAGTCATTGCCCTGAAGAAAGCTTGGCTGAATGAATAAATAGTTTATTTATTTAAATATAAAAAGCCTAAGATCCCCTGAAAACGAATATATATATATATATATATATATATATATATATATAAAATTTCACTTTTATGCGCATTTGGTTTTCGAGATTTATTAACCACATACATACACACACACAGACCAATTTCTAAAAACATGTTTTTCGGATGCAGGCGACCTGAATGCGTGTATTTCCGCTAAAAATTGGACATCGATAATTTTGACCGATAACATGACTTTTTCTATACTATATTTCATATAGGTAAGAGAAAGAAAAATAATAAACACAATAATGAACATTTAAAATTTATTTTTAATGTAGTGTAAATAAAATAAGGCAAAATACGTAAAGGGTCAAGTACACGGGGCGTGTTTACAAGCTACAAGCCGGCTTTTTTACATGCAGCTCGTAAACTAGCCCAGTGTACTCACGTACTCGCTCCAAAGCTTCTAAAAAAAAATCTCTTGATAAAAAGTTGACTCTGCCGGTGACTTTACACGCCACTCGCCGGCTTTTGAGCGAACTAGATTGTAAACTAACCAAGTGTACTCACA
>JAHWXV010186123.1:0-16509 GCA_024586415.1 Phrixothrix hirtus
AAAGATCGTACATTATATATATATATATATATATATATATATATATATATATATATATATATATAAAATGTACGTGCATTCACTCACATTCACTCAGTGACATGGAAATCGCAACACCAAGAAGGCGGAAAACTTTTTTGACCAGACTTTGCAGAAACTTTTAATTAGTAAAAGGTAACAATTGATTAAAATTTCATTATTATGAATCTAGGGATAACGACTTATTTGACAGTTCTTTCAGTGTTTTCTAACAATGTTATCTGATGTATATTTTGCGAGATTTTGTACAGTTCTTTAGTGTTTTCGCTTGGGATCGTTTGTTTTGAGGGTTTGATCATGCCTAGACCGCGCTAACGTGGAAATTACCGTTAATTAAGCGAATTTGACAGAGGCCGTATTCTTGGTTTGCGCGAAGGTGGTTTGTCGTTCAGAGAAATTGCAAATCGCCTTAACCGAAACCAATCTACCATTATCCGCTGCTACCAGGCATGGACTAGGGAGGGTAGAAAACGTAACAGAAGAGGAACGGATGGGCGAAGAAGAACAAATGAGGTGCAGGATCGCTGTCTTCGACTTATGGCAACAAGAGGGTGATTCTCTAGTACCTGATCAATTGCCGATCAATGTTTAGCTAACGAAGGTCGTCCTGTAACTCTTCGAACAGTTTACCGCAGAATAAGAGCTTGCGGCTTGTAATCCTATCGGCCACTAACAGCTCAACACCGACAGCAAAGTTTGTAGTGGTGTACGTCACGATTGCACTAGAACCTGGAGTGGCGTAGGGTGGTGTTCAGCGATGAAGCCAGATTCTGTTTGGGGATGCATGATGGCCGTATGAGGGTCAGATGAAGACGTGGGGAACATTGCAATGTTGAATTATCTGTTGCAAGGCATATGCACCACACTGTGGCGATTATGGTATCGTAGGTCTCGTTTGGTATTCATCTGAGGCAATATGATTGTCCAGCGATACGTGAATGAGGTAATAGAACCCCATATCCTTCCATTTATTCAGCAGTTGGAAGATCCACTTTTCCAGCAGGATAACGCCAGTCCCCATATTGCAAAACGTTCTATGGACCGTTTTACGGAGGATAATGTCAATCTCTTGCTATGTCCAACGAGATCTCGCGATATTTCGCCCATCGCGCATGTTTGAGAAAATATGGGGAAAAGACTGAGGAACTTTCTGCATCCTCCGCAGAAGCTACAAGGTCTACAGCATGAAGTCCGGGTTGCTTGGGATACAATACCACAAGAGGAAATCGACCATCTGCTAATTCTGCTAAATTCGATGCCACGAAGAGTGAGGGAGTGTGTAACCAACCCACTGTTAATAAAACTTATGTTTATATTTTGTTTTTCTTTCTATAACATTTTAAGTATTTTTAGTAGCTAAAAGTTTCTGCAAAGTTTGGTTAAAAAATTCCTACACCTTCTTGGTGTTGCGATTCCTATGTCACTGAGTATATATTATAATTTAATTACATATATACCCAGTTACATTGAAAAAGCGTATGTTCAAATGTACACTTTACATTAAATTGTTTAGGAAAAGATTGGCAAATTTTATTCATCGCTTGTACTGCTATAAAATAGAATTTCCTTGATTAATATTTGATATGATAAAATACCATGTGACGAAACATCCAGTTTCTACTGTATACATTTTTGAACTAAGAATTGTTTACCTTTAAATAGTGCATAATGATCTGAAATACATTTTTATAATATTCCTTATATGTTTGCAGAACTCTGCCCCTTTATGCAAAATTTTGCATTTATTTAAAAATAATAATGAAATCTTATCTTTATTTATTACATTTTATTTAAGAGAAATTTATCTGACTTACAAGTTACAAATGAAAATCATTAATTTATCATAACCCGAAACGAAAGAATGAATAATTTTATTTTTAAGTAAAAGCTAATGTAATTTGCTTGAACAATAGCTAAATATCACTATGATGGAGTTTAATTACAATTAATTATAAATTCGAGTTTCCCCGGTCCGCGGTTTTCGCTAAAAGGGAAATCTACGAAATATTAAGATTTGAAATTATAAATTAATTGAATTCCCTATTTATAAATTTTATAATGGTTTATTTTTTTATTGCATTTTAGTTATAATTTTAATTAATAATTTAAACAATTAGTAAATGTTTACTTGTTGCTCTGTTGTGTAATAAACGTTCACTAAAAGGTGTAATATTGACTTACTGTTGGTCATTTGTTTGATAGACGTAAAGTACCTACTCTAATTGGCTCTTATCGAAATCTCCTTTTAATTAAAGAAGCTTTGCTTTATATGCCAGATAGATTTCTACAATTTTTAACCAATTACGTAAACTTTAATACCCTTTAATCTACTAATAAATGATGTTTTATAATTCTTCCACCCTTTTATCCGCGTGGACTTTAATTTATTGCATTAAGATCGAAATTCGCATTTTAGAACGAATGTTATGAGGCGGTACAAAATATAAAGCTAATAAAAATAAAGACATAATTAGATCTTAATGGCTACAGAATTAAAGGGTTATATTACCAAACAAATATATTGAAGGTATCATAAGTAGGTTAAAAGTAATTGAAGGATATTAACCGATTATAATTTTAATGCCTTACATTAATTACTTAGAAAATGGTTAATTTTGTTTTATTCAAAGTTATCGATAATTTTAATATGCTACCAACATTATATTTATGTAGAGCACTTAAATTGCGCATGCGCCTTTTATTCTCGCTTTATAAGCTAGTAGCCTATACGAAGTTAGCCCCCCACTTTTCGAATTAACTAATTTCAAGAGTTGTGCTGAATTGTGCTAGGTTTGTGCGAAATTGTGCTCGAATATTATGACCATAATACGAAAAATGCGTCAAAAAACGAAAATAATCATATTTTAGATCAGACCCCCCTCCCACTTTTCATATTTCGCAATTTTCTCAATTGTGCTAAATTGTTTTAATATTGTGCTAAAGTAGTGCTTCGAAAAAATAATTAGAGAAAAAGTTATGCCTTAAAAACGTTTTCGATGATATAGGTGTTACGATTTAAAATCTTCAGTCGTCAATTTTGATTGTTCCTGTATATATCGATTTTTCACTCACTCGCCTATACATATCACTTGGCGACGTGTAATCGACCGCCGCAGATAGATCGATCTATGGGTATGGCCGAGGTAGATCTTGGACTGTGCTTTGACGTCATTGTTTTCCAGCTTTAATTTTAAATAGCATTGACAAGAGTTTTATAAACAGCCAACATTTTTGTACTTCGTAATGTTATCTTAAGGTAACCTCTATTGTTTTTGTATTTCATTATGTTAAATATTCTGTAACGCCTGTAGGAAGTTTTGAGATTTTGAAGGTCGTGGCATTGATGTCTTGCTCCTTAAGGGGTACCGATCTAAACTAGTTAGTGTTCCAGGTAATTCAATCTTATTTTCGTTGAACATAGCTAATTGGCAGTATCTCTATTTTAGATTGGCCTTGACCCCAAGGTTTTTAATCGCTTTGAGAATGGCATATTTTCTAGTAAAACGATTTTGTAATAATACTACCTTCTATAAAACCATACTTTAACAACTTAATATGCAGTCCTTTATATTATATGTCGTATGTCAATCACTGGACTGACTTATCCATGTTCCTAAAGGATTTTCTGGAAGCCAGATTAAGATGAAGTAAAGTAAAGGTGAAGGCAACCGGCAACCAAAAGCGTATTATAGCATGCAAGCATGATAGATTCTAGAAACCGATAAGATAAGTATTAGCATTAGGCCCACAACCTACATTTTGTTTAGAACTATTATGTACGATTTATTTGTTCTTTTGCTGGCATAAATTAAAACCATGTTGATAATTAGTTGTTTATTTTTTATGAAGCAGGTGATGTTAGCATGATTAATTAAGGAACATGCACAAATTCACACGACCTCGCTGACTGTAGCTAGCGGGCATAATATAGGATTGAAATAACGTTTAAATGAACATTAGCTATCTGAATGTCGTATAATTACATATCTGAGTTGTGCTAGCGTAGCACAACTCAGCACAATTGCCAATTTCGCCAGCACAACGATATAAAGGGCATTTTACTTTTGAGAGCGGCTGTTTGCAACACCATTCTATGTCCAAATTTCGATGTTCTGATGATTTTATAACCACCAACCTGTATATATGAGTTGTTCTAGCGTAGCACAATGCAGAACAACCACCAATTTTGCCAGAACCACGATATAAAGGGCACTTTACTCTTGAGCGTGGCCGTTCCCAACGGCATTTTATATCCAAATTTGGATGTTCTGACGATTCAATAACCACAATATTGCATATATGTGTTGTACTAGCGTAGCACAACTCAGCACAACTACGAATTTTGTCAAAACAACGATAAAAAAGGCACTTTACTCTTGAAGACGGCTATTCGTAACGACATTCTATATCCAAATTTCGATGTTCGAACAAGCCAACGACCACCAGTTGGTGGTTGGTGTTGTGCTAGCATAGCTCAGCTAAAATATGCAATTTGGTGGTCATCAAATAGTCGGAGCCTCGAAATTCGGCGAACGGCTGCGTTCAAGAGTAAAGTGTCCTTTATATCCTTGTGCTGGTGAAATTGGCGGTTGGTCTGATTTTTGCTACGCTAGCACAACTCAGATATATAATTATATGACATTCGGATGGGTAATGTTAATTTAAACGTTACTTCAATCCTATATCATCGAAAACGTTTTTTGGGCCCAACTTTTGTTGTAATTATTTTTTCGAAATACTACTTTAGCAAATTGTTAGCGAGATCGAGCACAAATTAGCACAATTAAGAAAATTGCGAAATATGCAAAGTGGGGGGCTGGCCTAAAATATTTTTTTTCGAGCACAATTCAGCACAACTCTTGAAATTAGCTAATTCGAAAAGTGAGGGGCTAACTTCGTATAGGCAAGCTCTTAGAATGGGTATCTTTTAAATAAAGCGAATGGTCTTACTTTACTTAGAAACGTGTCTAGGTATAAAAGAATGCAATAGAAGAGAAAGACCATCAAGTCATGCTACAATAGTAGCGCCAAACGGACATTACTCTGGAGTCGCACGTCCTCATTTTTGACATTGACATTGCCATAACTGAAGTTGAAAACAAATTTTAAATAAAATGCTCTTGAAATGTTGATAACAGAGATCGCAGGAATATTGACTTTCGTCAATTCCAATTTCCATTTCTAAAATAAGATTTAAGCGGAAAAACTGTTTGACACACCCTCTTGTCAATAAATGAGTTGAAGATAAGGACTGAATTTTTTAATCTATGGTCTAATTTGATAACTATTTTTTAATTGCGAGGTATTTTAAATTAAAGTGATAAAATTATAACGTGACGATGCTACGATATTCACGATGGCACAAAAGTCGTGCTATTATAGAAAATGTGAACCAATCTTCCTAATAAAAAAAACTTTCTGTTCTTTCAAATATTATCACTGCAACATTTGGTAATTTGTTACGAAAACAGTAAAGCTTATCGAACCAAAAGCGCAGAATTGCATTTTGATGATTGAAAATCAATTGTCGGTATACAAAAAGCGTATATGCGTCATTATAAAGTGAGGAATCTGCTCTACGCTATTTTCAAAAGCAGGATATTGGTTGCCCTTTGGCAGATTGACTAATTATCCTTTAAGAATTAACTAATTTACTTTAATTAAAGCGTGAACTTGTTGTAGTGTTTGGTAACCAACGTAATTTTATAGGATTTTGTTAGCATCCTAGGGAGCGAGGAACTCTTTTTAGAACAATAGTTCTGTTAGTGCCTGAAAGGTTGAATATAATTTTGTTATTAATTTTATTTATTTTGTAGGTCCCCACCAGAATGAAAATTCTCAAGTTAATGCATGTATTGTGAAAACAAATACCAATGTGTAATTTACAAACTTTATAAACACAAATATTACCTAAGAGTAAAATACAAAACCTTTTCGATACTACCTCGGATGCAGATCACACAAAATGTAAACAACTGAGCTCAATGACTGTCGCATCTGAGGTAAATCTCAGGTCGTAAAAGAATTTTAATTTTACAATTAACTAAGTTGAAAGTTTAAAATCTTCAATTTTCTCTAGTTGACTTTTATGTTTTAATAAACTTCTCACTTATGTTAAACTTGTTTATATTATTTCAGAGTAAATAATATATGTACTGCAACTTTGTTGTTTGTAGAAGTGTGAATTTTTTGCGACCAAGGCCACAACTGAAGGTTCCTGAGGACTGTGGTTCTCTGTCTTCCCTGTTTGCGAATCGTTTTTAATTCGCATTTTTAAACTGGATACACTCCCGAAACGTCTGTTCAATTTTATTACGTTCGCTTTAGTAATCATTTTATAGACTTCGTGCTGTACCGGACTTCACTTTAGAATATCTTTTATACATTTAGTATGGGTACTCAGTCTACTTAGCTGTCTGATCTACACGGCGAAGTATCGTTGATCTTTCCGCTGGAGGTAGCGTTGTGGTTCTGCTATCACTTGCACGAAAAAGATGTTGGATTTTCGTGATATAGGGCTTTGTATCAATTTCTGTAACTTCCCTCTCCTGATTTGTTTAACAAATTAGATGACTGAATTTGAAACTTGACTTACTGCTATCTAATTGAAAATCGTTAGAAAACCATTGGGTTATCTACAGACACTTTAACTATGTATAAGGTTTTTCGTACGATGCCCTCAGTTGGAGGTAATTCATTTTACAGTGGCTCTTTTGGGTGTTTTATATTCTATGATTCCAGAACCCTTCTTAAATACTCCTATTATTAGGCAGAATTCGTCTTAGCACTTCGATTTTAAATTTATTTCACCCACTATGAGATCTTTCGCCGCTCCGCGGATATAACTGTCACTCTTGTCAAATTTTATTAGTTCTCACCTATTTGTTTTTTTCCTTATTTAAGAAACTACTTGGTTTAGGTTTAAAGCGCCGTTAGATATTATTTTATATGCAACCTTTTTAGAAAAATGAAATACGTTTGAATTTATTTAATTTTTTTAGTGTTAGGTCTTTTGTGCTTTTGTATTGATTTACGAGGGTTCCAATAAGTACATAAAACAAAAATCATGTCAGGCAAAGCATTCAGCAAGAGATAACGACAACAACTTGGCGCCGCATCATGTTTATGTCCTTTATATTCCCAGAATGTCCTTTCAGAAACTCTAAATGGATTTGTACATGTACCCATACAAGATGCAATTAATTCAAGAAATAAAGCCGATTGGTCACCAGCGATAGTTGAATTATTCTGTTCGTTTTAAAGTATGGCATGAGACAACAAACTAATCATGACTGATG
The DNA here is from genome assembly GCA_024586415.1 of Phrixothrix hirtus. Lineage (NCBI taxonomy): Eukaryota > Metazoa > Arthropoda > Insecta > Coleoptera > Phengodidae > Phrixothrix > Phrixothrix hirtus. The sequence continues at coordinate 7,338 of JAHWXV010186123.1, forward strand.
AAGTCTATTTTAACATAAATAGATTCGTCAATAAATAAAACAAATATTTTGGGGAACCTAAATACGAGAGCCATTCATCAGAGCCCTTTGCGTTCATTTAAGGTAACCGTTTCATGTAATGGCTTTGGTAAAAGTAACATTATTGGTGTTTGATACCGCGCAACATTAGAGCAATTTATTCGCCCAGATATTCAGAATACATCTCAGGTTTTTGTCAGAAAAATGAAGCGACACTCACACTGCGTTAGATACTATGCATGTTTAGAAAAAGAGTTATTTCACAAAAAAAGATTTAACCGCTCCAGATTTTTTGCTGCGAATACCTAAATAATAGTGTGTACATTATCAAACAAAATATTTGAACACAAATTTATGCATTGGGACCCGATGTGCTGACCCATGTCATAAAAAATGCGCTTTTTGTAGCATAATCTTTCTCAATTTAAGAGTGCAAAATCGAAATGATCAAAGTTCAAAAATTGACGCGTCTAAAGAGGATGGAAGTTGTTTGAGTTGGAGATAGTATTTATGGAAAAAATATTAACCATTTTATTGTTTCGGCACTTAGTACTCTTTGAGTTTTGATTCTTTAATTAGATCAAACAAATTTCCAGAAGTTATATCGACAATTTACAGAAAATATTTTTACGTACACGGAGTGAATTAGACATAAAAAGCATATTAATATTGACTAAGGATAATTCGGTAGAGAAAGGTTGCGTGTAGAGCTTTCTTCGGTAATTACTTCAGTACTAATATGCGCAAAAATGGCGGAGTAAGCAACAACAAGTTTTGGCATCACGCCATTTTACTCTAAGCTCTCGTAGAGTCGACTTACCTTCCAAAGTTTTGAATCTAACACTTATTTGAATGACAAACACACAAGAATCATTATAATACTAAATGTGACTTTGAATTTAAACTTGTAACATATACAAAACTTTACTACATCCTGTCAAAATAAAACATAAACAGGAAATATTTTAAAATCCATTGTAAATATAAATACGAGAATAAAAAATCAAATATTTCATAAATTATAAGCGTGTAATGAACACTGATGTCAACAGTTTAAATTTAAATTTTATTCTAAATTATATAAATAATTAATAAGTTTTAACTGGTAACAGAGTCGAACGTTTAAAACAATAAATAAAATTTTAAAACATAATCATGAACATTATTAGAATGACAGGAAATAACTTCACGATAAACTGTAAATGTAAAATTGAAGCTTATCAATTAATACCAGTAGTCAACTAAATCAAATATGTTTTCATGATATTACACCTTGAAATGAAATAACTAATTTCGGTGTGAGTAGGTAAAATATATCTCACATCAACTTTCAGTTGATTAATCAATAGTTTTTATTCGTACTTCAACACAACCTTTAAAATTACAAAGAACTATATAAATTGGTAGAAAACATCATTTCATATCATTGAATATAATAGTCAGTTGAAATTAATTTCTCATACGTTCTACCTGGATTCTTTGTCTTAATGAAGAAAAGCCCAATCAATAATATACGTTAACCTTGTATATTAAACAGTAGTTAGTTATAATAAACAAAAAGAGGAATGTAAGATAACATTTGGTTGGTCGCAGGTAGGATCGAGGTAGCCTACAAAAAAAGCAACATCACCTTTGGCAATCTATAGATATACCAAAATCGAAAGCTAGATACCACTATCGACCAACAGTCTAGTAGATAGGCTTCCTAGCTCGATGACTGCGATAAGTAGGTTGATTTCCATATAGGTAGTCTCTATAAGATAAAAGCGAAATTAAGCATAAATGAGGAGAACCAAACAGAAAAACTGTAAAAAAATATAATTCTATCTGGAAGATACTTATGGAACAACTACCGCACGCATCTATGATTGCAGGATTTCATAAAGATAAAATATAAAGCAAATTACACTCAAAATCAAAATGTACATAGATACCGAAAAAATTTACTAGTCAACGAAGGCAGCTATCCTTATCAATGTATATGTAGGAACTTCACGCATAAAAGAAGGAATATACTTCACCAATTAGATTAGGACAAAATTTTATATACATGGCCAACAAAATTAAACAAATTAAATTAAAAAGGTAGATTATAATACTAGATAATTCAAAAATAGTTATATAAATGTACAATTTTTTTATAGAATTCAATGACATACTGAAAAAAAGATGATATATCAAAATATAGCTAAATTTAAAAAAAATTAAATTAACCTAAGAAAGTATGTACGAGAGCTATTCTAAAAGTTAACGGGCAAACTGACCGTTACGCGTTATTTTAAAAATAAATAAATGTCAAAAGTTATTTTGGGCCAGCATGTACAAGATGATTAACACAGATGTGGAAAGTACTGGATATTATTATGCAATATTTCTGCATCAGAAATTATGTTTAAACAAACTGATTCATCATAACATTGTAGAGCCAGCATTAACAGTACAATTAGAAAAACTGATATTTACACTAAATCTATTAAGAACGAAGGTTATTTAGAAAAAGCAGTTCGCCATTATTCTTTATAGCGAGTGAGCATTTAAATCTGAGGCATCTTTTGTTACGTTGGAGATAAAAAACCTATTATTGTGTTGATAATATTAATATTTTAGAATCCTGATATTAATAAAATATATCGTTGGCCCTCACATAGTGAAACATGCCAGACTAACATGTTGGCGACCCAATAGTAGCTTCGGAAATGGAGAGTTTGTGATCAGTAATTTACTGAAGTGTAAATATATGATTTTTGTTACAAAGTTATAGTAATTTATAGTTTTCAATTATACCTTTGCAATTCTTAACGGGTAATCCTAAATGAGAGATATGATATGTACCACGCCTAACTAATGTCTTATTCTATTGTTCAAAAATAGCAGAAAACTAAATTACTGGAGACTCATGAGAAAGACGAGATTACGTCGATGACAATTTCCTATAATACATTAATCTATAAAATTCGGTAATAAGTGGAATAAAAGAACGCCAGTGATTTTATTGAATAAATCACGAGGAGGATAAATCAGAAAACTTCGCCGGCAGTGTTATGAAATGGGAAGAGTGCCTAAAATACGACAATGACTCGTAGCCTACTCTACAATAATGGTATTCTAAGAAGCTATTATCTGAAAAACAATGCCCTTTTATGTATAGTGGTTAAACAGGTAATGGAGTCACCGGTTTATTTCACTTAGCGTCGAATCAGTTAGTTCACACCATATTTATGTTTGAATTTTTTCTGATTTACTTATATACTAATACTTTCTAAAATTATTAAAAATTAACTAGTAATTCAAGTACAAGATCAAGAACATAAAATTGCATATATTATATTAATAAATATGAAGCATTTACAACAACAGTTACATAATTATTAAAGCGTTAGTTTAGTAAACATTTGCTTTGGCAAAAGCAATTAATGGCTTTTAAAACACACTTAAATTGATTTATAAATCACCAAAAATATTCATAGTTACCACTTTTCCTCTTTAGAATTATGTACTAGGAAGCCAACATAAGCTACCGTTAAAATTGATTTAAAATTATTATTTTAACCTTAAGTCTCAAATAAACTAACTGCTTCGGCAAATATAAGGTCGTAATTTATGATAAAGACTGGTATTTATGTTCAACTTAAAATTGAGATTACCGGTTGTCGGGTGTAAAATAATATTAATAAAAGAAGTAAGGCGCTACTCTACACACCGCCCATTTATCGCCTGGATGAATTAACTGTGAAGAAATCCTACATGAGAAGAATTTCTGAAATACAAAGTGGTCCAATAAAACCTCCCACTCTTTGATCAGCTGTAGCGATTCTAGTAAATAGGCAAGAGGAGTGGGGATAACCGTTTCCGTTCAACATTCCTCTGCCGTTTTCAGTCGCCATTATAGTTTAGTCAGGCGCGCGCTTAGACAACCGACATATTTTTCAAAAGCAACAGAGCGTTTCGTTTACAGTTTAATATTCTACGTAATAAAAATGTCTCTGATCGGAAGATTATCTTGCAGTGAGTCGACAATTTCTGAACAACAGGTTCGGCGTTAAAAAAATCACCTAGCCGACCTAAAAGTGTTCGTACGCCTCACAATATTGAGGCTGTGAGACAGTTAGTTTTGCAATTTCTAAAGCGTTCTGCAAGGAACCATCCTGCAACCGTTGGCTTTCTAAGGAGAATGCAGGAGGAATTTTATTTAAAGACCTGAACTATAAAATGATGATTGTTCAAGAACTTGGACCAACAGACATACGCAGTTGTGGTAGAACATTTTTCAAAGTGTTCCAGAAGATGCTATTCTTTTGTGTAGTGTTGAAGGTCATTTCCATTTGAGGGTTGTGTAAACAAACAAAATGTTCACTCTTGGTCCGATAATAATCCACAAACCCTGCACTGACGACCATTGCACACTGATAAAGCGACTGTTTTTTGTGCAATATGCAGAGTTGACATTATTCGTCATTATTTTTTTGAAAAGGGTAACTTCCAACGTCCCAAATTCTTAAGGCTTCAACTCCATAACTTAAACTGCAAAATCTTGATGTGTGGTTTCAACAAGATTGTGCTACAGCGCAGAGACCTTTTACATGGAAAACGTGTCACGTTGCGCGGTAATGTTGGATGGCCGTCCCATTCTCCGACCTCGCTCCTAATGGCTTTTTTCGGTGGAGTTAATTTAAATTTAATCAGCCCCACACTATGGACAATCTCAAGACAGCAACTCAAGAGGAGGTAGCAGCTGTTTCACAAGACATAACACGCCAGGTGATGCGACCCTTTTGTAACCATCTACTGACAACAATGGACAACATTTAGCAGACGTAATTTTCAAAACACGTTAACTGAAAACTGTTTTCAATACCATTTTATATTTTAGAATAAACAAGTTTCTGTGTGTAGTATTTTTTTTTATTAGCCTTTAAAATGTGGGAAGTTTTATTGAGTCACCCTAAAGTAGACGGCGCTAGATAATTTCAAATCACCACATTTGATTTAAACTAGCGCCAGTTAATTTTTAATCAAGGAGGGTAAACTGTTCACCTAACAACAACTTATAATAACTCTGCGTTCCTAATAAGTAGTTTCGTCCATTTTTAACACAAATTATTCTAAGCTACATTTTCTTACACCATCAACCTCGTTATAAGTACTATCATTTTTAGATCAGAAAAAAAGCGCCACAGAAGAACCTCAACTACTTTTATCTACTAACGAAGTCGTGTCTACAATTGCTTATATGCAATTTTTGATTTATGCAAATTAACAGTTTTCACCGTATTAACGAATTAATTTCTATTTTTATATTATTTATAGGAGATTTTCTTTAATTTCAGAGTGGAAATAGACTTAAAATGAATCAATTTAAACAAAATGAAATTTAATTTACTACTTAGGGGATATTTATTGTTATAATGCGGATTTACTTGATAGCTCCTTCCAATTAATTAAACCAGTTTTTAAATGAGTGTAGATAATTAAATGTTTAATTTAAAGTGGATAAAAAGGAGACATTTGTTGTAATACTCCTGACTTTTCCATAAAAGTTTTTTAAATGAGTATAGATAATTAAATATCTAATTTAAAGTGATTAAGTGGGAGTCATTTATTGTTTTACACCTAGCTTTTCATTAAAGTTGTCTAACAAAACCACTACATCTACTTAAAAAATGAAATTTAAACGGAACATTTAAGTGTTATCATTATATTAGTTATCATATTCAAATCCCTTTTTTGTGGTTAAGACTTCAAGATACGCAGATTCCTTTAGTCCTCATAACATCAACTATTACGGGCATTTCACCACGCCTTCAATAATAACCCTAATTGAAGGTGTTCTAACCCCAGTATGGAATTTTAATATTTTGCAACTTTATTTTTATATTTTCCAATTTTCACAACTCGCATCTTAACTTATTAAGATTATTGCTATTACAATTTACTAATACTTTAATATAAATGAACACGGTATTAAAGGTCTTAAAAGTCCTAATGTAAAATTTAAAGGCAGTGTCAATTATTTAATTTTTAGACCTATAATTTTGTATATGTAATATAATCGGCATTTGATTAAAATATACAATTCTGTCACATATACACATTAAAGCTTATGTTAGCGTTTAAAATACAGCTTAGCGTTGCTATAGAAACAAAACCAAAAATCCTCCCAGTCACTTCGAATCGACATTTTCAATAATCCTATCATCTGCCATCACAATCGAGAAATCTTAAAAATAAACAGTAGACTGTATTTGTGAAAATATACGACGGAATTGTTTTTATTACATAAGCGTTGTAAATATTTAGTAATCTTAATTATTTTTTTTATATATCCAAAATACCGTTCCAATAAATTCCAATTTACTAATTCAGTCTTATTGCTTATTATAAATTTCTGAATATACTTAATTTTACTCGTATGTTTTATAATGTAATTTTGTTTTTTATTACTTGAATGTATAAAACTTCTCTAAAGTTGTTTTAACATTAACTGTTATGACTTTTAACATTTAATCGAACCCATGCCTACAGGTATTTTATCACAGTAGTTTGTAAATGAATTTAAAATACGAAGGTTGCAATCAAGTGTAAGAAGATATTAAAACTACTGTAAAATTATGGCTGCAGGTATAGTTTAAATCATGAATAACATGCTTTAATTAATCAAACATCTGTATAAGGATGGTTTGTATCGATTGCTTTGGGTGTTGATAGGCTACACCTTTCTGATGCTGGTGCAAGAACTCCGAAACCGATCAGAGCTTGTCCTTCTAGCACTCTTAGGGTATCAATACTAGCATTGCGGGCTAATTTTTGTACTTGCTCTTTTAAAAATATACATTTTGTACGTTTGATTAAAGTTTTGAGTAAAAACTATATTTAAATATAAAGCGAGTGGTTTGAATATGTGCAAAATGCACACTACTTGCTACCTCATAAGACGAGTTCTTTCGAATATTATTCTTAACTCCTCAATAACTGCATACAACATTTCAGATATTTCCAAATAAAATAATCCTAGGTTAAGCGCCAAACCTGAATATTGAATTATCGCCAGAAGTGATTTGTATCAGTGAGAAAATTTGGTGGTGTTTTAGTTCAGATCATGGTCAAGTTAATATAAATGATTTATTTGGCCGCTTTAAGCTGTTTTGATATGACCCTCCAAAACAATAGAGTTTAAGACAATGAAATTTATATTTACAATAACGTACGTATTAATTCAGGAAAAATACGTCTCTTCTCCTTACTGTATCTATTTAAGCTCGGCAAGTCCTCATTATTTATGTAGCATATAAATAACAATTTATGATTAAAAAAACGTTTATTAAAGTTCTAAATAGAATATTAACGATATTAGAGCAATCAAGATTTTAAATAGGATTAGATTAATTTAAAAAATTAAACTTTCTAATCGAAGCGGTTTTCAATATTTACGCAGTGTTGTTGAATTAGAAAAATATTACAATTTACCGTTAAATAAAATATTGGGCGCTTAAGCATTATAAAGTTAGAGATGTCCTACTTTTAAATAATTTACCGTTTTGACAAACAATAAATACAATAATTATCTTTCTATAAATATGAATGAATTTTAAGTTTTTGCAAGGAGGATTGATGAATTAGATCTTCATTTAATTTATATCTTTTTACATTCACACACTGGTTTTTATTTATGTGTGTATACTGATAAACTAACCTTTAGTGATTTGATTCTCGGTTATTATATCCTTCGATGAAGATTCTCTTGTATCGATTTCGATTTAATGAAGTACAACACATTATTTATACGTGTTAATGCTTGATTATGAATTTATCCAGTCTGTTGGTTCTCGCTCTCACAGAATTGGTTTCGTCCAATTAATCGCTGAGTTAAACAGTCTTGTAATGCGGGCGCAGCCGCGGTGGTGCGCGTATGCGCGTGTGCGTGCGTGTCGAAAAGCATGAGTGAGGGTGTTGCCGTGTGGCTGTGAGTGTTAGTGTGTGTGGGTATGGGTGTGGATGTAAATGTGTGTGTGTGTGTGAATATGATATCTCAAAAACGAAATGTTGTAGATAAACAAAATTTTATACTTAAGTTTGCATCCATCTGAGCACGCGACTGTAACAATTCGACTACATTCAGTTAACCTAAAGTGCCACTTTACTCCTGTTATTTTTTGGTTTTTCGCGATTTTCTCGAAATCGGCTGTAAAAAATTTTTTTAAACTTATGTATTATATTTCTTAGCCATTTGACGCCCTTTCATATAATCTACGCGATTTTTGCAAACTTTTCTGTAAATTGAATAACCAGAAGTACTATTACCGTTAACTCTGAATAAAATAACTATGAAACTAAAAGTCCTAGCTAAATGAAAATTTATATTTGGTTAACATCGAATAGTCAAAAGAACTACATTATTTCTACCGTTTTTAGATATGTTCTGAATTTTTGTTTTTTTGCGATTTTCTTGTAATTGCCTAGAACGATTTTTTTTAAACTTGAAATATTTCTTAATTGCGTTTTATATTGACCAAGCGGTTTTATAGCAAATTTGTGAAATTCAAGTGACGAAAAATACTTAAAGCAATAATTGTGAACAACAATTCTCAAAAAGTAAATATATATGTATTATATAAAAGTGAAATTTAATACTGGTATATAAGTTTCCTGCCATCGTATATGATAAAGCAAGAATTTCTAGTGGAATGACCGGAAATGTCACTTTATTCTTGCTATTTTTGAGTATTTTGGGATTTTCTCGAAGACGGCTAGAACAATGTTTTTAAAACATGCTACTGTCATTAATTCTTTGATGCTATTTTAAGGGAACTTGGCAGTTTTTCTGAAAAAATGTGTTGAAAAGAGTTATCAGAGAAAATTCCTGGAGGTAAGCAATGTTTCGCGTGTCCAGTAATTTGAATGTGTGGGGTTACAATTATCGTTCCCAAAATAAACATAAATAATATTTTGATCATTTGTGGACAATATTTGCATAACTATACAGGATGTTTCAGATAATATGACATTTCTTTTTAGGGATGAAATCAGGCCCTATAGACACCCTAATAAGCGTAAAACTAAAAGCAATACGAATACTAAAAATTTCTTTTTTTTTAATAATGACGAGTCGACTATGTACATGCTTTCAAATATACAAATATAATCGAGTAAGTGTTTC
>JAHWXV010186134.1:0-10674 GCA_024586415.1 Phrixothrix hirtus
ACTTTTTTAAGAAAAGTTAAAATTGCCGAAACAATTGTCAATTTAAATAAAAAATATAAATTTGGGCGAAGACCTTTTAAATTATTAGATTAATTATGATACATGAATTATATATTATTCTTCAGATTAAAAAACCGACCAAAAACATACCGAGGTGCCCTTCTCTGATTTTGACAAAATTCCAATATGCAGTAGAGAACTAATATCTAATAGACGCGTACTTTTTTGGTCCTAAGGTTGGTACTGCACTGAATATATTTATAGATTCGATTCAAATGAAACAAACACTAAAATATCTTCCTTCATCTTAAATGTATATTGAATTTTTTCGAAGCTCGTATTTTATTTTACTGGTGACAACTACCCACAAGAAAAATTAAAACTGCAAAATACACGCTCTATTATAAATTAACTAGTTTGAAAAAATTATATGTTGTAAAGGAAGTAATTTTGCGTTTTCATTGAAATTGTTTTAAACGGGGTTCTTACCCTTACATCTCTATAGGGTATTAAGCCGTATTTAAACGAGTTATTTCATAATTATTTTTATGTTGAATACTTAAGCAGGGAGCATGAAGTTAGAGGTTAGTTAGATATTGTCATATTGTTTAGAACAAACCGATAGGGTGAACAACCCCTATCCATGCAGGATATTTTTAAAGTTACTCCTATAAACATTTATCTAAAACACATACCTTAAAGTTGTTCTGATGAAATGGCTCATTTATATTATTTAAACTAAGATAAATGGACAAAATTTTGATCACATGTTTATTTTTTCAAACTAGTTAGTTTTTGATTATTAAAATCATCGGCATCATGTTTAAAGGGGCGGGGGTAAACTTTTTTTAATTTCTATCAAGAATTTGAAATTTTTAACACTTATACTTAAAAAGGATCACTCGTTTTTTAAACAATGTCGGCAACAATTTTCGAGCAACGTAAGTTTGTAGTTATCGTAACGCATGGTAACAGAAAAGGAAAGGAACAATTTAGAAATGTAACTATTTATTTGAAGAGAATTATGTAGCTATCGACTAACACATCAATGAAAAAGTAGAATGATAGCTTAAATTATAACTATTTCAAAGGAAAAATTATCTTTATTTTAGCACTCCAATTGTAAAGAGGTAATTGATCTATGAGAAATTAGGACTAGGTAATAAAACGTTTGCAACATAACATTTAAAATAATTGTAATACAGAAAGGTATAAACACTACATGGATATCACAGTACAAAATCTATTACTACGATTCAAAGAATAAACACAATATTCTGTTCAAAATGAGCAACTCCCATTTCTACGCATAGTCTAGTCTAACGTTCTAAATAATTACAAACTCTTTCAAAATCACTGGAAATTGCCACCCTTCCATGTATGTATGTGTTTTTAATTCTTTCACGCAGTTATTGGACAAACTCATAAGTTCCTATTTTTCTGTACCTGATTTTATTATTACAAATGAGTATTGTAATCACTTTAAACGCTATGTTGAAGAAGTGGTTTTAACTACTCCTAATTGTATGTTTTACGAAGACAGTTCACTAATAATAGTTCCTAATATACAAGGAAACAACTGAAGAGTCTGAAGCGATTTTATTATTAACCTAGTTCCTTGATAGATCAATACATTTTTTGGAAAATAATTATATTTCTTATTCTGTAAATCACTTATTTATTGCCGTCATTCTTCGAAATGTATGTTTCCCGTTGATGTTTGTTTAAAATAAGAAGCATAATACGAGGTAGTTTAATAAGTCAGGTTAAAACGAAACAGGCAAATGTTTTTCGTTGTAAAAACATTTTATTTTCCAACATTACGCTATGCGTACTTCGAAGCATGAAGTCATCGATGCTACGCCATTCTTCGCCCTATTTGGTCGTGAACATCACTTGTGTGGTAATTCATTTGGTAAACCTCCTGTCGACAACGAACTGATTGAAGATCCTAACTGCTCTGCTCCAATGAATTTTGATGATTTTACTCCTCCGTATAGGGATATTCGCTCTCGTTTGCAGAAAGCGTATGCTAGGAATGCGCGAATCTATAATCTGTGCCGTAGTCCTCTTCACTTTAACATAAATGATCTCGTTCTGCGTCGTAAAAAGTCTCTGTCTGATGATTCTGCCAAAATTTCACATGAGACCGGAAGACTCAATCTAAGTGTACCAAAAACTACCAAACAAGCGCAATCGCGCTCTAAACTACTGAGTCAAATGGTGGCTCTTTCTGCTGAACTGAGCTGCAAGTTCAAAGCAAAGGCAACGGCTGCTCAACCTTCTTTTCCTGAAGTTTCTTCGGATTATTCAGACTTTTCTGCTGATAAGGAACTTCCTTCTTTCTCTCCGCGTAGGCATTCGGGTAGGTCTTCTTGGATTAAACCCGTACTAGTTCACAAGTGAGGTCTGAAATTCTCTGGAGAACTACCGCATCAATCGGGAACTGCATTTTTGGAAGAAGTGCAAGAATTACGTGTGGCTCTTAATGAGTCTGAAGACTCACTTCTGTCATACGCTATCGATTTGTTCGTTCTGTTCGTCACAACATTGGTTCTTGGAAAGTACTCGTGATCAAGCTCAACGCTTAATTTCGTCCTTCGGACTTTGATGAATAGCTTCTTCAACTAAATACATTTGTTCCAACCACATTCAAGACGTTTAATGCTTTCGGTAAAATAAGATTCATCAAAATCTGCAAAATATGCGTCCACTTCGGGGATCACCTCTGTATGGGATAAAATTTTTTTACCAGCAATCCTAGTTCTCATATTTGGAAATAAGAAATAGTCAGGAGCCAACGCATTTCGAAATTCAATTCTTGTATTTTGTAGTTACAATAGCAGATGAATGTACTGGTACATTATCATGGCGGAACAATTTTATTCTTAGCCAAATGTGACAGATTTTCTTTGATTTTTTATTCAACTGGTTCAACAACGATGTATATACTCTCCTATTATTGCTCTACCTCTTTGAAGGTAGTCAATGAATATGATTCCACAAGCATCCCAAAAATCAGCTGCATGATTTTATCAGTCTATGGCACCACTTTTACCTTTTTCTATAAATTGTTTCGATTCAATTTTGGTTTCCGGAGTATAGCAGCGAATCAAACTTGAATGCAGTTACATTTAATTTTCCAGAGCATCAGTGCTTTCGCAATAAATATTTTAAAAATTCTTGGAAAACTGCAGTGTCCTTAACGTAGTCTTTTGTTCACTTACTCACAGGTTTTGGGCAGCTTTCTCAAGTGTATGATTAATGGCGAGTTCCGCTTCGCGCACTAGAGCGCACTTTTTGTGTTCCACTTCTATTTAGGGATCGCAATAATTGAGAGTCGCGCGTTCCACTTTATATTCCGCCCCGACAAACTCGCTCTCGGCGCAATACATTTTGCACCGTCTCGAGTAGTCAGTGCAAGTTAGAAAAGTAGTAATTATCTGGCAACTTGACATTTCTAAAATAAAAATCTACTCGAAGTTTGAACTTTTGTTCTGTAGTTTGAACGATTGAAGATATAGTTGATGCTTTAGAAATTTTAGTTTTTTTTGAAATAGTAATGATGACGAGGAATTAATTCAACTTGCAAAATTTATATCGGAAAAAATGGAACTGCCAAAAATTAAAAATTATTATATTTTTTGGATTTAATTCATAATATTTATTGTTACAGTTTAAATCAAACTTCTGTTCTGGAATTCAGGAAAATATAATGAAGCAATTAATTGGCAAATTTAGTAATACTGAATTCTTTTCAACTCTGAAAATACATCACTTTTTTAATATAATTATGTATGTAAAATTTGTATTCTTAAACTAATGTACTACATTAATAAAGTAAACTTTATTTTATAAATTAGAAGGTTACATTACTATTATTTATATTTAGGTTATGTTCATACAGCACCGAACCATAGAATACATATTCTGAACATACGATTTTATTTGTGATCAAATACCAGATCAACTGAAACCCAATTCCCAAAATAACTACATTGAGACGAAGTTAGAAACGGTCCAGAGTAAGTGCATATTGAATTCGAGCAGAAACCGCCCATTGTAAGTGCGTTCCCTAGTGCACAAAGTGGAACATGCTATAATACTTGTCTATAGGAGAACTTCCCATAGTCGACTTACTGATATATCTCTGTAATTATTGCAATCTTAGTTACGTCAATTCCTGTATATTCATGTAATATTTGCTGTTTTCTATACTTCGAGTACATTTTCACTACTGATGCATTTTCTAAATATACACGCTAGAAATTCATATAATTTTATTGATCCATATTTTCATAAGTGCGCATTGATTCCTCCTGGTCTAGGAGATATTCTATTATTTTTAAGTTGGTTTATTGCATTTTTAACCGTTACTGCGTCTACATGGTATATAGGAAGTAGTGTACACTCTTTTAACAAGTTGTAGGAAATTGAAAATGGAGTAGAAAAGAAGGTATAAATTTTTTCGCTACTTCCAAGAGTTGGCGAAATATTACAAATAAACGTTATTGCATTTTGGTAGCCTTGGAATGAAATTATTTCGATCGCACTGACCCATATTATTATGTAAATAATTTCATACGACGAGAGAAGATTTACTGCTGGTGAGTACGAGAAAAAGTTATCAATTAAAATATCAGTCTGGGTGTAATAGGCATAAGTCAACTATGATAAATCGTAATATCGAAGATAACAAATATCTTTGTGTACAACTTTACATTTTGAAGACATGCCGCAATGAGGGGCAAGATAATTAACTAGCAGCTAAATTTACGAGTAAATTGACAAATTTGCTCTTATTAATAAATAAATTACTGTTATGCAATTTGATACAAATTAGGTTAGGTTATAACAAATAAATAAAAAACAAGAAAAACATCAAAATTAAAATGTGCGAAAGAACAAAATACACGACTAAAATATAAACCTATGATTTTCAATGATAAGTAACCTGTAGAAATAAGTTAAATTTGTAAATTGGTATAAAAGGAATTGTTAATTAAAAATATAAAAACGGAAAGTGTGAAATTAAAATAGTAGAAAGGAAGTCGTGTACGAGGGTGTATGGTGAAAAAAATCTGGCGTGAGACAACACACGACTTTATCTTACGTATATTTGGAAACGATAATTGTAACTGTCTCCCATTCAAGTTACTGGACACGCGAAAGGCTGCTTAACTTCGTAAATTTTCTCTAATAACTTGCATCGACACATTTTTTCAGAGAAACCGTTAAGTTCGCGTAAAAGGGCATTAAGGGCGTAATAACCGTAGCAAGTTTTAAAAAAACGTTAGACCTATTTTCGAGAAAATTGCAAAAAAACTTAAAAATCGCAAGAATAAAATGGCACTTCCGGTCATTCAATTTTAACTAAATTCCTCATGTCTTACGTGCGGAAGATAAGAAACTTGAATATAAAGTTTCATTTTATATGATGCTTAGTTTTAGAGATATGTTGTTCAAAGTAATATTTTAAGTACTCCCGGTTACTCCATTTTCGAAAGTTTATTAGAGAAACTGCTTAGTTCATGTAAAACGGAATTAAGTAGCTAAGAAACATATTAAGTTTTAAAAACACTGTTATTTTACTTAGAGTTAATGGTGAAGGTACTTCCGGTTACTCGATTTAGGGAAAAGTTTCTGAGAAATAACTTAAACTATATGAAACGACATTAAATGGTTAAGAAATTCTATAAGGTTTGAAAAAATCGTTATAGCCAATTTCGAGTTGTACTTCCGGTTATTCGATTTTAATCAAATTCTTAATTTAACATGAGAAGGTATCTTAGACCTCAAATATAAATTTTCATTTATCTAGAACTTTTAGTTTCACAGTTATTTTATTTAGAGTTAATGGTGAAGATACTTCCGGTTACTTGATTTAGGAAAAAGTTTCTGAGAAATAACTTATATGAAATGACATTAAATGTTTAAGAAATTCTATAAGGTTTGAAAAAATCTTTAAAGCCAATTTCGAGAAAATCGCGAAAAACAAAAAAATTTGGAAAATACCTAAAAATAAGAGAAATAAAGTTGTACTTCAGGTTATTCAATTTTAATTAAATTCTTAATTTACCATGGAGAGGTAGTTTTGACGTTAAATATAAATTTTCAATTATCTAGGACTTTTAGTTTCACAGTTATTTTATTCACAGGTAATGGTAAGAGTACTTCCGGTTACTCATTTTATGGAAAATTTTTTGAGAAACTGTCTCAATAATATCAAAGTACATTAAATTTCTAAGAAACACGGTAAATTTAAAAAAAAATTGTTGAGCCGATTTCAAGAAAATCGCGAAAAACCAAAAAATGACAAGAGTAAACTAGTCCTTCCGGTTTCGCGATTTTAATGAAATTATTGCGGTCAGGTGTCTAGGTGCATAGAAACTTAAATATAAAATTGTCGTTAATACGACTTTTCGTTTTTGAGATATTTTGTTCACAGACACACACACACACACACACACACAGACGGATACACAGTCGGACGGACGGAGGGACACACACACACACATACACACACACACACGCACACACACACACACACACACACATACACACACAGAGAGAGAGAGAGAGAGAGAGAGAGACCAATTTTCAAAAACACGATTTTCGTACTACGGAGACCCGAAAACATGTATTTCCGCTAAAAGTTTGACATCGAAAATTTTGGACGAAAACAATACTTTCTCTTTTACCTATATTTCATATAGGATAAGAGAAAGTAATAAAAAGATGTTTAGACGAACCGCATTAAGTAAAGGAGGCCATTTTGTAAAATATTGTTAAAATTGAGATTTAATAAGTTAATCGCATTTAAACTGTGAAAATTTGTAGAAAAATAATAGTGGCGATACAATTAATGGTTGTAAATGGACAAAAAATTCTAGATACTAACATAATTATTGAAAACTAAAACTCATTGAATAAGGCAATCCTCTTTTTCAACGCACTACTAAAATATTTACGATTCTGTCGTAAACTACTAACATCATGTTTATTTGGGCATCTCAATAAGGATATTTGATTGTTTACGAATGACAACTTTACCGACCGTACGGATTTGCCAGGTTTCCTGGTGATGTAATACAATTTAATTAATTATGGCTTAACCATTAACTTTGTAGAAAAATTGTATTAAATGTTTTGTGTATACTAAGAACTATTTCCTGGACAACTTCCGAATAAAAATATTCATTAGTTATTGATTTTGCTGCGAGGTAGTTTTAACATTCATTAATTGTTTTCAGAAAAATCGTTAAGATCTGGATTGTGACCTTATAAGACTTTATTGCTTGCATTAATGTGCTCATCCTCCGTTACAAGAACGTACACTATTTTTGTTATACCTTGTACATGAATTCCTTCCCCATTGTTACGTTGTAAATTAATTTTCATAATAAACTAAGTTTAATTCAAAATCTTCCTATTTGAAGTTAACTTTTCGTTTGATCACTGTATAGTTTGGGTATTTCAATAATTCATATTTACGTTATTTGGTTGCCCTTCTTGAGATAACATTGTTATGAATTTTGATTCTATGACAACGGGCTAAAGGCGTTTTATATTCATTCGACAAGCTAGATTTACAGTACCAGTATTGTTTTGTTTGCTACTCGAATTGTTGTACTTTCTTCTCGTAAAAAATGAGGTAAATTCTTAATTTTATAGCCTTTTGTGAATTGTAGTATCTAATGTTGAATATTTTGGTTTCATATGCTAAACCTCTTGGCTACTGTCGTTTCCTACAGGCAGTCGATCGAAAGCTTCTTATAAGATTGCAATCTAATAAATCGCCTAGTTTTTTGTCTGCGGTTAAGGATGTCCGTCTGGTCCTGGTCCTCGTCTTGTACAAATTGCCAAGATGGTGCCCGCTTCGCTATCGTAGCCGATAAGAAAAATGCGGGGCCCACAACTTAGTCTATCTTGGTGTTAATTTGCCACCCAGCCTCTGGTTTTTGGGATGCTGCTGCTTAGGAGTCGCAAAATTTGAGGTATAAAGCACTTATTTACTTAATTACTTATAAAAATTGATATTTGTCATGTCACAAACTCTTCTGAAAGTATTCTGTTAATGTACAGTTAATTTAAATATGGTTCTGTAAATTATGTAGTATACCTTAAATATTGATAATTTAAATTTCATTGTACGAAGAATTTAAAATAAATTTGTAAAGTTATTCAATTTAAGAGTTTTCAAATAATAAGACTTTCGATATTTGTTTTCGATACAATTAAGATATTTAACTCATTACTTTCTGTAAACTAAATAATTTGAGTAGAGGAGATTCTATGAAATAAATTTCAATACTCTTAATTTAGATGCCAATACTTATTGACAATAATTACTTGCTATCAAACTGCAGTATGACACGAGGTTTTACGCGAAATAATTTATTTTAATTAGGAATAGAATAACTGTACGGTTTAAAGTACAGGACTGAAGGACATTTATAAAATCAATCTAGAATCATTTCCTTTAAATTACTTAACTTTGGGCATGTTAAAAACGCCGTGGTCGTGAAATGTTCGTAGATAATGGGGCACACATATCGCGTCTAATCAATTTTTACATTAACAATATTTTACCACAAGTTCTATACATTTCTGTTTACTATTAATATATGATTCAAAGTGAAAACGTACGAGGTACGTTGTTTAAACTTTTTATCATCCAAAACGTGCACGATTACATATCAAAATTATGATTTTTCTGTCGTATAGTAATGAAATACAAGGTGCTTTAATATAATTTAATTTAACTTACTGTGATAAAGAATTTTTTATACAGGGTGTCCAGAAACAAAACCGTAAAACCAAAGGGTCAAAATCTAGTGCTCTTTTATGCCGATTTGACCTAAATCATCTTGTGCAAAAGTACTTCCTAACAGATGTAAGTGCGTCTGAAATTCTTACAACCTTTGTCATTTATTTGAAAACACCCGGTACATACATCCGTGTAATAATAATAAAATCTAATTGGTGAATTACCAGTAACATTTTTATGCCAAAATTACAACTGTAAATGTGTAAATTGTATAATTTTATTTTAACAACAATTATTAAAATTCGAAAAGTCCAGGTTACGCTTTGTAAAACATAGGGACATTTTTCTTAAAAATATTACATTAGCAATTCACGTGAAAAGGCTTGCAAGTCTAAAAATAAACGTTAACCCCTCTCGTCTTCCCCCCCCCCTGCAATTTCAAGGAGAAAACTTCGATTACCAGTAGTAGAGACCCGAGATCTGCAAAATTAAGTTGCTTTTCCGCAGTGCGTGCCCAGGAGATATTTAAAACATACAATTGAAGAGTTACTCGAACAATGTAAAGGGGATTAATTGGTAGAAATTTGGTCTATTTCCGTCCAAAACGAATTTGTAATTAAAGGGTCAACTTCAATTTCCTGTCGATTCGGAATCAAAGGATTAGGGCCCGACAAGGTTGTACGTGGCGCACGATAAGAAAAATATCCTAGACAACACGTTTGTAATTTTGGATTCGATCGGGAAGTTAACGATCTTCAAAACACCAAGTAGTTGATTTATCCATTCTTTAAATTCCACCGATTTACACCTCTCGTTAAATACACTCTGCTGGGAAGAATTAGTCGATCACGTATAAATTCAAGACGAGTTAGTTACTGTCATAGATATGACTAAAGTTTTAAATGTTTAATTATTTATATTACCGAGGCCATTACGGCCAATATTTTTTGTTCATTTTAGATTTAGTTTAATTAGTAGCAACACAAGAGTCCCTTGAGTTAGATATAGAAAATTGTTGTTTCCATTATTCTCTTCCGGGCAGACATGTAATTTGTTAATTGTAAATCATATCCTTTTGTTATCAGTATATTCAATCTTTAAGTACAGGGCTTATATATATATATATATATATATATATATATATAAAAAACCCGTAGTTGTAGTAACACATAGTTTCTTTCAGATATTAGGTAATTTTAAGTGAATAACCTATTTTAGATAGTTCGTCCAAATTTTACCTGATCGAAGAGGGAACCCAGCGGCGTGCATGAAATGTCACCATATAGTAAGTATGTATTAATACAATTCTCGCTCTAAAGGTTCGGAGATCGGATTCTTTGTTTTCCCGGATTCTACAACAGACCCCGTTGCTATTATCTTTCTTTTATCGGTAAAAACAATGTGGCACCCTTAATTACAACTTTTTCCGAATGTTTGGACACCTACTTATAACTTCTGAATTTTAGCCTAATTGATTTTATCGCAAATGTAGAACCTCCCCAACTCAATTGTGGTGGCTGGAGCAAACTAGCTAATTCAGGGAAATAAACACCTTTGACAACCTCAGCAGCGTTGGGTCTCATTCATGCCGTTATACAGAGTTTTCTTACAATTCTCGAGAACTCTTATATGCAAGAAAACGAAAATTTCTACATCTAGAGTACTAAAAATTCCTGATTATCTGAGGTAAATGAAGACTTTAAATAACTACATTTGTATGCCAAATGAAGAATTTGGTTAAAATCGAATAACTGAAAGTTCCACTTTATTTCTGTCATTTTTATATATTTTCTGAATTTTTATTTTTCGCGATTTTCTTGAAATCGACTTCAACGATTTTTTTAAAACTTAATAAACTTCTTGGTTACTTCATTCCGTTTTACATGAATCAAGCTGTATCTCTA
>JAHWXV010186155.1:0-28696 GCA_024586415.1 Phrixothrix hirtus
ATATATATATATATATATATATATATATATATATATATATATACTTATTAATTGTAGCGTATCATGATCTTTTATTTAGTCTTACAGCATTCTGAAATGCCTGACTAGCAGTATTGCAGGTTTTTGACGCTTTATGTTATTGACTTGACTTTACTTCCTATTTACTGTTAGCTATAAGATTACATGCATTATCTTTAGCTACAGGTGTACGTACCTAGATTTTTATATTTATCTTATGTTGGTTCCTACTTCTGAGTTGTTATCTTATTCTAGTTGCCTAAATTACGTATATTTTAGTTTACGTAATTTGATGGGTCTATTAAACTTTGGAACGCATCGCTTTACATTTGCGACATGTGTTTGTTACTGTAACTGATTTTTTACATTAGGGGCACTTTCCACAGTCTATTCATTATGTCGCAAGCTTTGTAGCTTGAGCTAACCTTTTAATTTTAAATTAAGTTAATGTAATTTGTATTCCTATGGACTTCCTATCTCTAAATACTCTGTTAAGGTGTAAACTTAACACTAGAAATTGTGTAGACTGAAAAAATCTCATCTCCTGTTATTATATGTAGAATAATTTCAGACAAACCTATAAACCCCGAATTATAGTGTATTTGTATATTTGGGCTAGAAAATACACTCATCCCTAAGTAGTCAATTTCAAGTGACAGATACTGTAGATATGAGTATTAAATCTAACAAAATAAGATTTAGTTTCAGAAATATTATTCTTCGGCACTAAAAATAATTGTTGTCCATAGCCGACAAAAATAATTTTATTTATGATTTCTGTGCGTTCAAATAATTCGCAAGATTGTTATCAAAATTTAAATTTCTAGAAATTTATACCATACTCGCAAGGAGAGTACTTCAAATAACAATTTCCGAATTAGTTCAAATTTTACACACATGAAAAACAGAAGAATAAAAGTCAAGTATTTTGAAGTATGTTGAAGTGAAAATTAGAATTTTACAAATGCTGTGAAGACGAAAGAATATCTATTATGTTTCCATGTCCACATGTAAGAAAAGTTTCATCAAAATAGCTATAATTGGGGTTTGGAATATCTTCTTTGTCAGTACTATAGATGGTTTTAAGTAATGAAAGATGAATTTATTACATTTGGGTAGTATATAGAAGTAAAGTAGATAAGGTTAATTTAGAAAGTCTAAAGAAAAATTAAAAATTTACAAAGTTCCCTCACCTCGAGAGCCTCCGTTCCCTTGGAGCAGATAGCAATTGTTTGTTGCAGCAGATAGCAATTGCTTGTTGTCGATTTTAATGAGATTTTGTGAAAAATAATAATAGTTTTGTATTAAATCTAAATGTCACCAAAAAAAAGCGATAATACCATTAATTGCTTGTCGCATTTGAAAAATCGACAGTTATCATATTTATTGTTGGTTGTTTGTTCTGTGTACGTGCAGTTTTTCTTTGTTCATGTTTTTTCATTATATATTCAAATTTTATAGTTTTTATGTATTATATACCGTGTGCCCCAAAGGTATGGAATAATGGTTCTGCAGGTTTAACAAGACGTTGTATTAAAAGTGTTTCAAATAAAAGCTGCTTAGAAAAATATTCCACACATTTTGGCGTAAAACTGAACATTTCGTGATGACACCATTTGTAGCTATGACATTATCATTACTTCGTTTAAATAGAACACCCTGTATATTGTTGGTTTTTTACATTATTCTAAGTAATACCTTTTAAAATAGTATACAGTTTAAACCGCGTAAAGTTAACATTTTTCGAGATATTTGGATGTTAATTAATAAATTGAAAGACCGAGAAAGGTACTAATTTTTTATTACTTAAAAACAGTAGCTTGTAAGAAACAGAAAATCTAACGTAATAAATATTCGAAATGGTGTCCATTGATAACAAGACAATGACCCAATCGGCCAGAAAAGGTACGAACTGAATTTCTTAAGGTGTCGGGCAATATTCGTGCTATTTCAACTCGTATCGTTCTAGTTTTGTCAGGTCATTAGGGCGGTTTCTGTAAACTTTATCTTTCAGGTGGCTCTATAAAAAAAGTTGCAAAGTGTCAAGTTGCGAAATCGTGGTGGCCATTCCACAAAACCTCTTCGTCCTATGCAACGATTAGGAAACACTTCATTTAAGTACCTACGTACATTTAATTGCAAGTGAGATAGTGCCTCATTTTGTTGCAACCAAATGCTATTATTGTTGGGAAATAGGGCTATACAAGACGGAATTATTTGTTCTTGTAGAAATTGTAAATACTAATCACCAGTAAGGTTTCCATGAATAAAAAAGGGGCCAATAATGTAGCCACCACAAATTCCTGCCCAAACTTTCAGTTTCTGTGGTGTTTGCGTGTGAGTTTCAGTCATGCAATGAAGGTTGCTAGCGAGCCAGTACCGACAATTGTACCTATTCACTCTTCCGTTTAGACAGAAAGTGGCTTCATCAGAAAATATAATTTCATTCACAAAGTTTGGGTAATTGTTAATTCGTTCCATCGTGTATTCGCAAACTTCAACACGTCTTTCATAATCGTCTTTGGATAACTCTTGCAGTAAAATGAGTTTATAAGAATGCTGTTTTTCCTTTTTAAAATTCGATGTATGCAACCTTTACTTACATAGTGATTTAAAGCTAGTTGACGAGTTGATCAGTGCAGGTTTTCATCCAGTTCTATTAACACATTTAGTTTCTTATCATCGTTTATCGCATCATTAGATCGACCAATTTTATGAACATCTCTAACATGATCTGTTTCTCTAAACTGCTTTAGAGTCTTACTAACAAGCCACTGAGTAATCGGCTCGCGATTTGGATACATCTCATTCAAAAAAACCATACCCCCTGCTGTGTTCTTCATCGTTCTCCATAACCAATCATCATTAAAATAACAATTCTTTCTTTTTATGTTAAGTGTGCCATTTTATACTAACAATTACTACTACAAAACTTGTGACAGTTTACTACTTTTCATTGAAAACAATGAAAAAGATTCCATAGCATCTTAAACTTATCAACATTTTTCCGACTAACACTCAAATAATCTCGAAAACTGTTAACTTTATACCATTTAAACCTTATACAATGTTAAAAGGTATTACTCAGATTAATATAAAAAATTAATAATATACAGGGTGTTTCGTTTATAAAAGTATTTATGACGTCATAACTCCAAATCGCGGCATCATGAAATATTTAGTTTTATGCCAAAATATGTAGAATATTTTGCTAAGCAACTTTTATTTGAAACATTTTTTAATACAACGTCTGGTTAAACCTACAGCACCATTATTCCATACCTTTGGGGCACACGGTATATCTCCCATTTAGTAATATGTAGCTGTGAAGGGAATGTTGTATATAATTTTTATTTTAAATATTATATTTTTAGAAAATACCTACATGTTTACATATTACATTCAAAATATTATATATTGTTTATTTAATGTGTATCTAGGTATTAACCTTAAGAGTTTATTTTTCGGAATTTTTTAGTCAAACAAAATGTGACAACCGTATATGTAAAATAATAAAGTTTATGTGAGAATGATGTTACAAAATTTGATGTTTTAAGTAGTTTTTAAGATTGAATAAATAATACCATTATGTTTTAAAGATAGCATCGTTCAAACAACCTCTGCGGCTTCATTTACAGGAGTGAATCTGCAATACCCAATGTGGGATGACCTTTTAGCATAATGGGGCGAATGATATTGTTTCTTAGGTCACTAATTATTACTGGTTTTTAGTATAGACCAGATGTTTGACATAGCCTCACAGAAAAAATGCTAAGTACCTTAAATCGCACGATCTTAGTAGTCAATTGATATCACCTATTTTCGAAATAACGCGATCTGAAAACTTTTTCCTCAATAAAACCACTATGTCACCTATTGTGTAACACGTAACGCCATCTTGCTGGAACCATATGTGGTCAGTATCGATACCATCCAATTCCAGCCAAAACGTAGGTTATCTTTCGATACCTTTATCAGTTGACATTCATCGTCCTTCTACATCTCAGAAGATGTACGATTCGATGACACCGTCGGACCAAAATCCACACTAAATAGTGAACTATTTAGAATGGAAAGGAAGCTCATGTAACTGTTGGAAATTGACATCGTCCTATATCCGACAATTGTATTTGTTTACGGAGCCATTAAGCTAAAAATGAGCTTCATCATTGAAGATGATTTTTTCCACCAAAATTGGGATCCGTTTTTAACTGCTATAGAATCGCATGTTACGTAGTATCGTCGCTGTAGTTCTTGGGCTAATGCTATTTTGTACATATTGTAGCTCAAGTGTTTTTCCATAACTCGCCAAGTTAAAGTCGCGAAAAGGCCAACCTATTATGAGCGATGAAAAACTCGTTCAACTGAACGTTACGGTGACGCAAGGTACCACTAGATCAAACACCGAACCAGTTTCCTAAAATTTTGTGATTAATCGCTGAATTGCGCACAGGTACCACTAGATCAAAAACTGAAGCAGTTCCTCAAATTTTGTGATTAATCGCTGAATTTCACTCTTTGTAAGATGCTCATCTCGAGCATAGACACCACAAAACTTATAAAACGTTTGGCAAGCAGAGGACGAACCGTGATAATAATTTTTCACAATTTCAACACGTTTTTGATTCCTCAACTGTTAAAGTGCAGTCGTGCCACTTGGAAAACCGTTTATAAAATAATAGGAGTATTTTATTTTATTTTATTACACTTAATAATTTAATTAGCAAATATAAGATAAGAAAGTAATCATGAGTATAATTCTGGAGTGAAGCGTTACTTTCTGCTTTACGTGATACCGCCCACGGCTTTACCTCAATCGCTTAACTACATACATGCGACAAAATGGAAGTATTTCGTCTCATGTTACACAAGTAGCCGTTTTTGTCTGATAAAATTTACTGTACAAATTACGTTAAATCTATTTTTGTAAAATATTCTTGAAAAATTTGAAAATAATTTTTAATAAATGAAAGCACACTACGGAGTGATGGTTAATGGTTTGGGTGTAGCTTTTAAATAATTTTTCTAAAAAGTGGGTAGTATTGTTAGTTTCTTACAAATAATTGCTAGAAATTTTATTTTAGTGGTGGATCTAAACTTCTATTTAAGGATTAAGTGATATTCCAAATATTATAAGAATTCAGTTATTAAATCGATTTTATTCAATTTTTTTTACACCTAAGCAAAATTACATTATGTAATTCTTTACAAAAAAAGATATAAATATAACGTCATAACATTTCGCTATAAAACCTGACTTATTAATCGATCATAATACTGCTGCAAATAGTAAAGTGTAGATCTAGCCTTAAGTGCAGTTGCTTCGTCTTGTTTAAAATAACCGTGTTCCAATTCATCACCATGCAATTAATTAATAAACGGCTGCATAATTCTTGTTCGATAATTTTCAGACCCAATTGTTTCGCTAACTAATATATGACCCACTATTCTACGTTTAGAAATTCTTATTTATACGATGAAAATTTATTTTGTTAAAACTATGAGGATTGTTTGTTGTTCAAGATCGATAACCCGACAAATGGAATCACACTTCATCGATAAAAAATGCTAAGTCCAATAAATCATTATGCAAATCACAGTTAAACCATTGGCAATGCATAATTAGTCTTCGTCCGCAATCAACTTGGGGTAGTTCTCAAACAACGTTTACTTTATATTAATACATATGCAAAACCTTTAATGCCGCTTGAGAACTTGTGTAAAATAAGAACAAAAGCACAATAGGTTAATTGGATTTAACACAAAATTACAATTTTGTATTAAATACCTGTTTCTACGTATAACTTCTTTAAAATTTATATAGGCTCCCTTCAATGCTTTTCTTCGGAATGGTGTATTAATCTGACTTTGCGCTTGAAAAACACCTTATTTCATACAATTACATGGGGAGATTTCGCTAAACTGATCACTACAAGACTGCAATGACATGTTCTATTCTGAGTTAAGCTTCCACTACAAAAATAGGCCTTAACGATAAAAGCATTTTGTTGCTGTGTAAAACCTTTGTTTTATAGCCTGAATACTACAAAGTAACTTAATTATTCTTGTTTGCTTTAAATAACTTACCAAAAGTAACGCAAAAATACAATAAAGAGTTTGGAAAAGAACTGATTTTGTGTATAAAGTTAAGATATAACGTAACAAGTAGAAAATATAACCAAATATGCGCATATGCCTCTGATAGAAATCAGAACCTAACATGTGTAGCGACACCTACCGCCTTAAACAACTCCACATACGAACGACAGGAAATAATACACATACAGAACTAACTATGTCTAACCATATGAATACATCAAAAACAGGTAAAAAACCAGAAACACTACAAGATACCCTAAAATCCACACACAGAACTTTAAAAGTCCCAAAATCTAAGAAAACGAATGACATAAAACCCACAAAAGATATCGATTGGACAACGACCATCAAAGGCGTAGACCCGAAACAAATATACACCAAGGTGGAAGTGAATATGAAACAGCAGACTAAAACAAAGCAATCCTCACCATAGCGCTACGACACTTAGTAAGAACATTACATACAAACGAGCAAAAGATTGAATTTTCAGTACAAGAACCCATTGATAGAATCCAATTCCGTTGGTTCAATCTGCATACGCAACTAGCAAAATTACAATACCTTCTGCAGTCTTCAAAAGAAGAGTTGAAGTACTAGATTTGTAATCTTTATATTCTGATGACTACGTAGCAACATATGGCAGAGTCACCTCTGACCACAAATAGACCAGGCCCAACAGACACACCCTGATAGGATACCCATAAACCCATGACGAAACTTCTACAGTTTAACTCCTAACGAAGCCCAACAATCATTTCCGATTTGCGGAGGACATTGAAATTGACCTACTACTATTACAAGAAACCTGCATGATCAGCCCGAAAATAACTAAAGGCGACTCGCCTATGCCAGCAACAATTATTTTTAATAAAGGTATTACAACAACTGTACTGGGACACCTTATTGACACCCACTGAATTCGTAGAGAGCTAACAATAGACTCAAACAGTTGAACACTGGTAACCTCCTATTTCTAATTTTCTGACGAAAATAACGAACATCTTGGAAAAATCCGCGAAAATGTGTAAGCATACCCCAATAGACGCATCATATAGGTAATTGAGGCAAACGCGAAATCGCATATGTGGCACACCAAAATACTGACAACGGGAGACAAACCGCTAGAACTCGTTCCGCAATTTCATCTGGAAATCCTAAATGAATCTAACAACCCACAGACTTATCACGTCACCAACAATATAAAAACAAACATTGACATCGCTCTATATATCTTACAAACCCTTGACAGAATAAAAAATTGAAAATATAAGGTTACTTCAGTTATGATGGACAGTTTCGAAATTATATGCAGTAACACGTAATTGAAGTGGTGCCAGCATGAGTTAGTCAAATCGTAGGGATTTTAAACATTTAAATGTAACATGAATCATTCTGTATGCTGTATTCCGTTAATAAAAAACCCGAACAGTTATCAATTGATTGATTCTCTAAACCCGCAAATATATATATATATATATATATATATATATATTACTTTACTATATAATAGAGAATGCGGTGAATACGGTTCTATATACTACTTTGTAGGATAGTAATTCTAATATTTGCAATAGTGTAACACTAGAAACCGCCAAATTAAATGTTTATCTTATAATGTTGCTTAGCATAGTAATGCTAATAGTGACAATCCAAATTATTTTAAATTAGTCAGAAAGTTCTATACTGTACATTACATTAGCACCATTCGCATAATAGCGTAGAGTTCTTGATGTCGGGCATCCAATGGGCTTTGAGTGATGCCATACAACCGCAGTAAACCTTCAGCTGGGTATTAGTATCGGTAAATATCAAGGAAAGATCTAAGTTGTTTAACTGCTATCTTTCTACACGGAAATTTAGAGGAGAAAGCAACCTCAGCCCAATTGGCCGTGCGCAGCAGCACATCGACAAGAGATAGTTGACCTAGTTCCGCAGAAATGTTACATGTAATAGAACGGTAGGTGTCGACGCAAACTCGCTTAATTTACAAGAAAATAAAATTGATGTCTAACGGAAAAAGTATTATTTTAACATATTCACGAAGATGCACTAAAGTAAAAGCAAAATGATAGGACTTTTAAAGAATTTTTGCAAAACCATCTCTAGGCAACTGCTACAAAAATTAAAAGGAGACTTGGTGAGTGTCTTAGAATTAATAGGAAACATGCTGACTGTCCCCGAAAGTTAGACCACACACATCACTCCTCGAACTTCTGAATTAAATTAGAATACGCAAAATGGCGGTATTTAACAAAACGGTATCTTCTTAAAAAATAATTTACATGTTTTATTATCTAAATGTGACACAAACTGTTTTCTATAATACGCAACTACGGTGGGATGTTGTAACATACATCAAACCGGCTAACTGACTTGGAAAAATAATATGTGTTTACGTTGAACAATAAAACAGAACTAAATGATATGTCACGGTACAAATTGGTACTACATGTTCAGGTTGAGTGTAACGGTCTTAAATATTTGGCCCAACATACCAGTGAAGATGGAGCGAGTCTCACACTGTATATGATTTCATCGGGCTAAGTAAAATAGACGAGCTTCACCTGTTCAATCGGCTACAGTAACGGTTACCAAAATTAAAAAGGTTGCACTTAAGATGCAGCATTCGATATATAAAGACAATCCCGCAAGGCCAACTGGCTTTCAAGCGAAATTCAAATAAATAATTGCAACGATAATTGCAAGTCAAAAATTGGTCTTCAATACTTTACCTTCTTGATTGCATTGCGTACAGCTGGCATTCTAGATTCTCCCTATACAAAATTAAGAAAGGCAGCAAGGTTATCTAAATCTAACTAAAAATGATAACAGTCATAAATATGGTTTTAATTACGCGAAAGTTGTATAATTTCAAATTCAAATTGCACAGTGGTATACATAAGTGCCCAAATCGTTAAGATAAGTACAAGTTATCTATCCTTTACGCAAACATGTATTGACAATTTAAGTGGCTGTACGCAGCGCGTTGAAATGTGTGATTGAATTGCATAGATTGAGTGAATTAACTTGACTACAACTAAGTGTTAGAATCAATTCATTTACAGGTACTTTAAAATCCGAAAATTGGTACAGATTCAGGAGCTTGTGGGAAGCATGGATTACCTCGCTGAAGTTGTGTGGTTCAATCCAGCGGAGCGATCCTACACAACAATAGTAGGAGGACGTTTGTTCTTCGAGATGTCCGCAAAGATAGCGTCTGATGGGAGCAAAGCCTGTTGCTTTATGCCGTCGACAAGGACGAATAATAAGATCTCAGCAGAAATTTAAAGTAACAAGTTTATGCATTGGCCTCACTGACACACGTACCTAATTTTCACGCGAAGATGTTTTGGTATGATAATGAAATGTGAACAGAAACGCCTATAATTTTCATTAGTATGAAATAAAATATCCTCCAACTAAGAGTATGCCTATTGGCTGTAAGGAATGATATCACGTGTCTGGTAGATTAGTTGGTTGCTGTGAGACTTCTGTTTTTAAAACATAGTAAAAATTACACCGTGTTTTACCAGAACTGCGTGTGATTAAATGTTCTTGAGATGAATATTATTCTTAATAAGGGAATTTACAATGCATCGGACATGATGCTATCACCCGGGATGTGTTGTTTCAGTGTTAATTACTGGGATCTCTATTTGAGTACATGTACATGTACACTTGAAAGAACGGTCTATCAAAAGCTGGATTAATTATTTGAACAGAAAACAAGTGCATTTTCTTAAACGAAAGAATGTTTAATAAATGAACCGGGGATATTTTATTTTTAAATGGGTTTGCAACACCTTGTTTACTTCTAGCTTCTTGAAAAGATTTTACATTAATGAAATACTAACAACAGGAAAGTTATTAGAAAATATTACAATTATCATGGGCGATCCGTGATCCCTACAAGATTAATTAAAAGTTTTGTAATTAAATTATGAAACCAAGACGGTCGTTCAAGGTGTATTTATTAATACTTATGCTAAAAAATTAAGAACTGATGAAAGAACTGATATACTAATAAAAAACCAGAAAGGAGAAGCAAGCAACCGTGCAATGTAGTGATCCAAATAAACTTAAGAAACACGATGTTCAAGCAACTAATTTTCGATTGAGACTTTTTCTGGTCTTTGAATTAGGTGTGGTAAATTACTAATTATATAGTAACGTTTTTTTTTAGTAAAATGGGTATCTCAGGATGAATAATTATAATTGACAAACACTAGAGCAAAATAGTTCAATGTATCACGTATTTTCTCACTGTTAAAGTATTTCCTAGCCAGAGTGGAATGAAACTTTCACTAACTCATAATTAGCTTGAGCAGTGAAAGAATTTTCTAAGGACTTACTGAACTGCCTATAAGTAATTTCAATTGGCATTAATAAGAATTCTGCTGAAAATGACTATCCACATACATAAATTTCAGCAAAATAATTTGAAACATTTTGGCATTTGGGTTATAATAAGTGCATGCCCTAATAGCACTATAATCGAACAGTATTTGAAGAATTCTATAACAGTTAAATGCCATCAAAAAAGAAACGATTTCGTCAGACATATGCATATAAAAAGTTTATATTGCTCGCAATATATTTTAATGAAAAGTGGTTATTCATATGTGAAAACCAACTGAATGTAATTGTTAGTATAGCAAATACTATACTCTTTGATGCAGAATTTTCACCTATTTCCACCTTTTTATGAATAACCATACCTCACGTTCCAAATTTGAATCAGTTTCGTGTTGAAAAATAATTCAGTAATATCTGAATCAGTTAGAGTATATAATCCATATGGATCTTTAATCTTATTGCTGTACAACTCGTTAATTACAAACTCCATGGGTGACACAAGGTATAAGCTATCAACTATTACAACGATACGAATTTATTCATACAGCGATTGATATTGTTCAATTTCTAACATCATAGCATCTGAGTTTTATATAGTCCACATTAACAGTTTAAAACTATTTAACCCGTATCCCATGCAATTCAAGCTGCTGTAAATATTAGAAATCTTATTTATATTTTCAAATACATCTCGTAGTTAATGTAGCCTAGCCAAGTCCGTATTTTTCACAACTCCTTATATAAACATTTTCGAATTGTTTTAGGAATTAGATTCAAGTTTTTCAAATATTTATATTTATATCGTTATTACATATTCGTGTTAAAGGTTAGTTCTTATTTCGTATTTTAAAAATATTAAATATCCCTAGCATATTTTCATTTTTACTTTATCTTACCTAGTATGGAGAAAGTATTGTTTTTGTCTGAAATTTTCGATGTCGAAATTTTAGTGGAAATACACGATTTCGAGTCCCCTGAGTACGAAAATCGTGTTTTTGGAAATTGATCTGTTTGTGTGTATGCGTGTCCATGTGCGTGTGCGTATGGGTATGCATGCACGTGTGAGTTTGCGTGTACATGCGCGTACGCGTGTGTGCGCGGTTACGCGTGCGTGTGCGTGTGCTTGTGCGTGTACGCTTGTGTGTGTATATGCGTGTGAACAGAATATCTCGAAAACGAAAAGTCTTAGATGAACAAAATTTTATATTTGAGTTTGTATCCATTGTCGCAGGCAACTGCAACAACTTCACTAAATTCGGATAACTGAAAGCACCACTTTACTCATGTCATTTTTTGTTTTTTTGCGATTTTTTCAAAATTGTTGCAACGATTTTTTTAAAATTTCGTAAATTTCTAACCCATTCAATGCTCGTTTATATAGTTAAGACAGTTTCTCAGAAAAATGTCCGCGAAACGAGTAACCGGAAGTATTGTTACCATTAACTATCTATAATATAACTATGAAAGTAAAAGTCCTAGATAAATAAAAATTTATATATTAGCTCTTAACTACTTTTGTATGCTAAATTAAGAATTTGGTTAAAATGGAATAACCGGAAATATAACTTTATTTCTGTTATTTTTAGGTAATTTCCGAATTTATCGTTTCTCGCGATTTTCTTGAAATAGGCTATAACTATTTTTTTAAAACTTTTTGAATTTCTTAACTATTTAATGACCTTTCATATAGTTTAGGTTATTCCTCGGAAACATATCTGTATATTGTGTAACAGGAAGTACCGTCATCGTTAACTTTAAATAAAATAACTATGAAACTAAAAGTTCTAGCTGAATGAAAATTTATATTTGTGGTTATAACTGCTTTAGTTTACCAAATCAAGAATTTGGTTAAAATCTAATAACCAGAAGTTCCACTTTATTTCTGTCATTTTTAAATATTTTTCGAATTTTCGTTTATCGCGATTTTGTTGAAATCGGCTCTAACGATATTTTTAAAATTTAGTATACCTCTTCGCTAATTCTTTCCGTTTTATATGAACTAAACAGTTTTCTTAAATAAATTTTCAAAAATCGAGTAACCGGAAGTACTTAAAGTATTAATTATGAACAACATATCTCAAAAACTGAACATCAAATAAAAGTGAAATTTTATAGTTCAGTTTTTTATCTTCCGCACATACGACGTCAAGAATTTAGTTAAGATCGAAGTGCCACCTTATTCTTGCGATTTTTAAGGTTTTTTGCGAAATTCTCAAAAACAATTATAACATTTTTTTTAAAACTTGCTACAGTTATTATGCCTTTAATGACCTTTTACATGAACTTATCGGTTTTCCTTAAAAAATGCGTTGAAGCAAGTTATCAGGGAAAATTTCCGGCTTAAACAGCCTTTCGCCTATCCAGTAACTTGAATGGGTGACCGTTACAATTATTGTTTCCAAAATAAAAGTAGATAATAATTTAATCATTTGTGGACACTATTTGCATATTTCTGTACGTAAGAGAAAGTCATGTGTTGTCTCACCAGATTTTTAAGTTTCATTATGACAGCTTATATATGGGTACAATACTCACTTAAATTTTAATGTTGGTAGATAGATACTTGTATTTTATGTAAAGATATATTTTAATATTTGTCGATCAATTGATAATTGTAACTAGAAACATTTTTTGTCATTGCAGTGTACTTATACGATTGTAATCTAACTGCTATCCATGCAAAGGAGCAAGTTGCGCACTTAAATATTTGAATTGCTTTTAAACAGAAATTCCAGGATTTGAGAATATTTGGTAATTTCGTTAAATGATACCTTTAATGTATTAGTTTTTATGTATACCTAAAACTGGGTATGTTTTTCAACTAGAATAGTGTCGCGTTCGTTAAATAATAAGATATTTATCTAATTTTGACTTTGTAATTAACATATTTAATGACGTCATCAGAGAAAGCTAAATCATGTAGTTCCCTATATTTGTTTATAGTATGTATTACGCAAAGAATGTAAACAGTACATTTGTATAAATATATGGTATTTGTCAATTAATGCTGTGCTTTTTATTTTACAAATTTTTAAGCTTTATTTTACGGCACACAAGATAAATAAAAGAAATTAAGTGCAATGTTATGTATTAAATTTCAAACAAACTTATTGTTTAGTCGTATGTATTCCAAAATACCAATGCCACATTAGTTAATTATTTACAGCAGTATTAATTATTTAAAAATAATGTTTTAGGTATGTGTAATCTTTCTCTGATTAATTTTTTGTTTTAATTTGAAAAGTGCAGTTAATTGTAAATAAAAACTTAGTCGGATAAGATAATACTGAAGAAGCTCTTTCATTAAAGCCTTCCAGTAACATGTATTACCAATAATTAACGCGTACTTTATTTTTTTTAATATCCTGCTAAAAATATTTATTTTTTCTGTTTTTTAATAAGCTATGAATGGAAGAACAGCATTGCTGAAGTTCTACGTTGAGATTAAACTAAATTGAATAAATTGAATTATTACTATTACTATTATTAATATTATTATTCTTTTTTGTTTTAGGGCATCAACTGCATTGGTCATTAGCTCATTAGACACCAATCAAATTAACCTTATCTATAATGCTAAACTTTCTTAAATATTTGTGTTATTATGAAAAAGCCTAAAACTGTTTTATTCGCATTTCTTTATTGGCTAAAGTTAGATTTAAATTTTGTGATAATTGTATCATATTACGGGGTACATTGTATAACGAACAAAGTAGCAAAAGGTGTTCCACCGTATGTTGCACTTGGAAGTTATTACACTTTGGTGGGCGTTACCCTAGAAGTAAGTGTTTGGCCAATTCGTAGCCGAGTAAGCACCGTCTGTTCCCTCCTATTATTGTTTTTGAATATTCAGATGAGCTTTATTATTAGGGACGCTGTTGTAACATAATTTGTTATTTCAATAGAATATCGGGTGGCCTAGATCCCGCTAAGGCAAATTCTAATTAACCTAGTTTGATGTTTTGGTGTATCGAAAGAGATAAAAATTTATGATTAGTTTTTAAGTAACTTTGTTATCCTTTGTTTATTGCCCGAATTTCAGAAGGTAATAAATGATTTCTTGTTATACTGAAGTACCATTTCCTTTCTTGGTTGCAAGACCTTTTCTTTCTTTAGGTTAGGATAGCATAGGGACCGTTGAGGGACCTGGAAACAGATGTACATTTTATCGTTTGAGATGTGCGTACAAGTTAGGAAGATACAATTGACTGGCGCCCTCCTTCGAGTATACTATTGCATATTTCCTTAGGTATAATACTAAGTAGCATGATTGGGGACCAGAATACGCATAGCACTGCTCCCCAACGCCCCTCTCCGAGTGATTATACTGAGTCGAGTCGCGGTAAGCTTTTTATACTACACGAACGACTGGTTCGGTCGTGGAAGATCTTCGTGGTGATATAAAAGCCTATTTTAATTAGAATACGATCTCTATGTACTCGCAAAATTAAAATATTTAGAATAATACTTTTCATCGTAGCACTACGTGTTTGGGACTATGAAGTGGTCTTTATATTAACCTTAAATTTAGGAATACTAAGTCAGAATTACGTTGGTAAGAGTATAAACCCTTCTGAAATTACGTCACTTTAGCGACTCATAAAGAGAAGAAGGTCTTTATTACACACAAATTAAATATTACAAATACTAAACCACCATGGAAAGAACTAAAAAAATTATCTATAATCAAAACCAATAAAGTTGACATGCCTGAGACCTTAACGCATGTACATAAAATAAAAGCATACATATTCCTCCTCAAAGTTAAAAATTTGTATACGACTTCAGTGAAGTAGGATTTTGATCCCATCGTTACCTTTGCTTTAGTAGACAATTGTACTGTTTTAAATACTTTCATTAAATGTACTGTGGAAGCTTCCGGTGGAATAATTCAACTATTGACATGATAAAACTAGGATATTCGTTTATCTTCAATTACATAAAACACATACTTATCTCGTGTATTTTTCATAATTATTTTGCAAAGAAATTATATTTCTTGTACTATAGAATAGGAATTCAACAGAGTACAAGCACCTAAAGCCAATAAGTATATATTGCCTATTATTTCCAAGTTATTTGAGAAAACACTTCACAATTAATTGAAGATCTATCTTGACTCTTATCAAATACCTTTGAACTTATAGTGCGGTTTTCGTAAACTTCATAATTGCACAGCTGCACTTTTAAAAGATACACAAGATACACAATTTCCTCAATTGATAAAGGACGTACACCAGTTTTAATATTTTCAGACTATTCAATGGCCTTCAGTAAGGTAAACTATAACATAGTAAGATCAATTCTTTAGCATATAGGGCTATGTCACAATTCTGTAATGATGTTCAGTAGTTACATATCAAACCGAGTTCATATAGTTAAACTCAATAAAACTCTATCATATCCAATTGCATTAAATGTAGGAGTTCTCCAAGGATTTATGCTTTTATACCTTATTTAAAACCCAGCAATATTTATATGTATGCTGACGATATACAGATTCGTTACTCTGTCACGGTCAAAGTTGAAAAATTTCACTTTTAACTAGAATTATACCTAAGCATTGTTTCTACGAATCTCGTATATATGTTTTACGAATTTTTATGGTATAATATTTGTGAATATTTATATTATAAAATTAAGACGTTATGTTTGTATGTAAATTCCTTTCGATCCTTGTGAATGTTTATTAATATAATTTATGGGAAACTGCATTTTTAAATTCCATTGTTAATAAGTGTCGCGATCTACTGTATTCAATCGAACTATTTATTAACTATTTATTAGAACTTCAGTCATCCATACGTATTTTAAATTTTATCTCTACCTTTTTTTGGCTATCGATTTTGCACCACAGATGGATGTTTTCAGTGTTCAAACTTACTTTCAGTATTTCTCTTGATTTGTTGGTTAATGTTTGATTTTCTTTGTGTAACTGACGTATCTTAAGTCGAGTAGATATTTGTTTTGCACTTAATAACTTAAATGCAATTGTATTTTGAATTCAATTAGTTCACCGCTAGATGTCTCCGATATCCCAAGATAGAGGCTACTGTCCGGAAAATTTGATGTGCTTCACTTGCCGCCGTTAAGCTACTTACAATAACCCGTTGAATATAAGCTCGTACTTTTATTTTACCTATTTATTCTGTTGCTACAGTCGCCTACCTATATTACAATGACACGTCTAAATTAATAATTACTACGTCGTAAATTCGTGTACGATATAAATAAAAGTCTGTATTTCAAAAATAAATTTGGAGGACGTTTTCCCGTAATTATTAATTCGCACTTGCTGCATTGTCTTTTTTTGCTTCGCTTCAGTTTATCTGCATGCCTGTTCGGCAACATATCAACTTTCAAGTAATATATGAAGAAAGGCATACGTCTTCGTATTTTGCGAATATTTTCACTTTGATTTTATTAACTAATAGCAATTTAAATTGTAATACTAGTCTATGTAATTATATGTAAGGTAACGCCGTCTAAAAATCACTGAAATTATTTCTTTTTATTTTAACTTCACGGTAGAGAATATACCGTCGAGATTTACAATGTAATCTTTCACTATCTTGAAATATCTTTTAATTAATAATTTAATGGCCAAAATTTGGTGGACTTACATACGGCCACCTTTTCTTAAGAAAAAAAACTGTTGCTTATGGGCCTTTAGCCAGTTTATTTTATAGCAGTTTATTTACCTTCTTTTAATAGATAATATTGTATAGCGCAGTAATGTAATTGCTCAATTGCATTTTGTTACGATTATTGTTATGCAATTGAGTTGTTGTTTTCGCCACATTGTAACGTTTTCGTTTTGATTAGCGGTTATTTACCGAATTTCGTTTTATTAAATTAAATTGTTTAATTTACGCTTGTAAATTGTTGGTTATTTCTTTGTGAAATCCATAAAAGTTAGTTATAAAATAAAAATAGCAATGTAACATTTCAACTGAATGCGCCCCTGTGTTTATGTAAATATATTTAGTTAATGCGCTACGAAGGTAAAATGAATTTTTATCGCCAGTCTTTAGGAGGCTGTTGCTTGTATACGCTTGTCTAAAGCTCCGCACTAAAAATTTAACTATACTGTGTTACATTGATTGTTAGTTAACTTTTTTGGTTCTTCTTGTGCCGTATTAATTGTTATTATTACGGGTAAGATCATTTAACTTTAATTATCCTATAATTAATTTCCATCATTAATTATAGCAACTAGTTCCGGTTGGATGTAATAAACATGGTTATTCCAAGTTTGTAATCGTTAAAAGGAAAAATTACTTATTATCTACTGCAGTTCTCGTATTGAAGGAATTAATTAGCAAAATGAATTAGCCCTGGTGATATGTAAATGAACAAATTTTGTCAAGGCGTAGTGCACGGTTGGCCTCTATCGTATCAAATTATATTTGGCAGTCTGCATGGGGCAGTATAGGTTACGCCGTTTCATTCCATGGAATCGAGGTTAGTTTCGTCTTTGTTAGCTGCACCTGTTAATAAAAGGTAGACCTTCAATTTGTTTTTACACTGACAGAAAAACATGTTACTAATTGATGTCCCTTTTTTTGATAATAACGTATTATTTACTTTCGGGAATGAAAATTAATTAGTTCAATTATAATATATCGTACGCCATAAGAAGTACTTGTAATATTAGAATTTATTTCACGTTGAATATAAACCTTTAAATAATATTTTTCGCTACCTCTCTAAAGTAATAAATGTTTGAAGCAGTATTTTGGATCAAACTAAACTAGTTGTACAAGTTTTGATAGGCACAATTTTTGAAATATAATTTATTGTAAGGTTGTTTGGAGTTTTAGTGAATTATATTTATATGCTTGATGTGACGTTAAATAATTTCCTTTGCAAATAGAATTTTTTACACGACAATAGTTCAATTTCTGTCTTTTCTTTATCTTAAAAATTAATATTTAAGTGTTGTACTACAAAATAAAGGTACCGAATTTATTTAAGCTGTATTTTCAACCATTATAATTATTATTTTTAACTATTGCAATTCCTTATGTTTAGCTACATTATATGATTTTTAAAATTTGCAACCTATAGCATCCGTCAAGTTTTAATGTTGGAATATCGTTAGCAGATATCAACTAAATCTCCTTCTATAACGTTTTGATGTTAGATGACGTTTACCTAACGACGCTAGATTGTTCGTTGTAATTTTTCATTACTACAAAATAAAGGTACCGCATTTATTTAAGCTGTATTTTGAACCATTATAATTATTATTTTTAATTATTGCAATTCCTTATGTTTAGCTACATTATATGATTTTTAAAATTTGCAACTTTTAGCATCCGTCAAGTATTAATGTTGGAATATCGTTAGCAGATATCAAATAAATCTCCTTCTATAACGTTTTGATGTTAGATGACGTTTACCTAACGACGCTAGATTGTTCGTTGTAATTTTTCATTACTATTTTGGTTTTGTAAAAATAATTTTTGCTTTGATAAGCGTTAATGAAGAGAAGTAGATTGTGCTTTGCTTTTGACTATTCCAGGATATTTTATTTTTGGGATCCTTAATTGTAACATAGATTTCTTGTCACTTATATCAATATATCGGTTAACCTAAATTCCGTTAAGGCAAAGTCAATAACCTAGTTTGTTATTTTAGTGTTCCAAAAGGAATAAAAATTGTAACGTAGTTGTAAGTACTATTATTTTCCTTTGTTTAATATATAATTATATCGGTTGGCCTAGATCACGTTAAGGCGAAAATTCAATAACCTAGATTGTCATTTTGGCGTTAGAAAAGAAATAAAAATTTATAACATATTTTTTAGCAACCTTTGTTATCTTTTTGTATGTTTATTTGTTATTTATTGCCGAACTCGTTCACGGTAATATACATACGTATTGTTGTACTTTAGCTGCATTTTATTTCTTGTTTCAAAAACCTAGCTTTTATTTAGGTTAAATCAACACCAGGATTCTGAAGCCGTCGTGCGACTTGTCGTGTGAGGAGTACGTACGAGATAGGAAGGTACATACGACTGGCGCCCTTACAGATAGATGTTTTCTTTCCCTTCCTATAGATACCATCTGTGAGTTGTGGACAAGATCCAGAACCAGCGTAGCAAAACCACCCACGCCCCTCACCGGTAAATTGTTATTAAGATAAGCCGCGCAACCCTTAATTTTCTTTTGCAACACGAGTAATCCTTAGTGGATGCTGCAAGATCATACGTGACAGAGAAAAGAATTGGCGGCCCAAGGTGTGGCGCTCGAGGTTTTGATTTGAATTTTGGCTTCTTGTTGATAAGTTGTTTGTTTTGGTTCGACTTGTTTTGTTACTGAAGTGGAACGATTGGTTTCGAATAATTTAACTTTGGATTTTATTTTGGAATTTGAGGTTTGTAAACTTGTTTTATTTCGAGATGGAATTTCGAATGGATGTTGGCCTGTTGACCCAAGACGAATTGTAATATGAATTACGAGTTCCATGTTTCTGAAGTAGTGACTGTAGAGGTTATGAGGAAAACTCTACGCTTTTTACATAGACTAGATTCTGATGCAAGTTTAGTTCGACCTTCTTATCCGTACACTTTTGCTCAGGATACCGCAGCGACTGAGACCAAAATTTCTACGATTCGTACTTTGATTGAACAGTTTTCAGGTACTCAAACATTTGGTGATTTTAAGAAAATATAGCGAAAATTGCAAATGCCATTGGATGCGTGAATCACAGTGTTGCTGAAACCATTGTTGAGAAACAATTACGGACAGCTTTGTTATCTCGATTGGTTGTTCTTTCGGCTGAGATACATACAAAGACTTCAGGAACTAAGACTGAGGTAGGATATCGGAGACGATGTTTTAGTCAGTGATAAGTTAGGTTTGACTCCTTCTAGGTCTACTATTGGTCGCACTTCTTCGACTCGCGAACGTATATTGGAATTTCTGGGTTTTAAACAAGTACCAATTCACAAATGGGGTCTTACTTTTTCAGGAAATACGTGATAGTTATCGGCTGCTGCTTTTTTAGAACGCGTTGGGGAATTTTGCGTTTCGAGAATCGTTTCGAAATCGGCGTTGTTGACCTACGCTAGTGATTTGTTTGTTGGAGAGGCTAGGACTTGGTTTATGTCTATTTGTAGAGGAATTGCTACTTTGGAAGCGTTTGTTGAAGAGCTTATTGGTGAATTTCAGCCACATGATTACCACGAACAACTTTTGGAGCAAATTAAGCGTCACAGTCAAGGGAAACATGAACGCATTGGGGTTTATTTAGCGTCGATGTCTAATCTCTTCCATGGGCTTACTACACCTTTGCCAGTGACTGAATAGCTTCGTATTGTGAGGAAGAATATCTTGCCTTACTACCAGAATTCTCTAGCTTTAGTCGATGTTGGTTCGTTTGACGAATTGAAAATTCTGTGTCGTAAAATCGATAAAACTAATCATCGGTCAGTATGTTTACTCCTCCAGACTCTTCTTCGTTAATTTTGGCACCGGAATTGGCATACCGTCCTAAAAAAACGGATTGTTCTCCAGTTGATACTACTTTATCTACATCTTCTAAAGGGAGACCCGTTGGGAAAGATTCCAAAAAGACTAAGTCACATAGACCATCCCCAAAAGCAGTTCGTTATGCTACTACCAATCTGGCTACCACGAATTTGGTTCGTTCTTTAGATTCTAGTAGGGTTCGTTCGGAAGTTTGGTGTTGGAACTGTCAGCGTTTAGGACATGTTGTGTCGGAATTTCGAATTTCGTCAACCTAAACGGTTGCACTGCTATGGTTGTGGAATGGTAGGGGTAAGACGCCCTTCCTGCCCAAAATGTCAAACAGATGTTGCTATTGTTTCAGGTTCGCCTGCGGGGTCCGTTGACGAGACTTCCGTTTCGGGAAACGAGAAGTAGGGATGCAAAACCGAGCTTATCTCCCTTACTTGCTCGACTTCAGGTTCTTCAGGTCTATCTGATATTGACGAACGTTCTAGATGTCAGCTTAGTTTTATTTTAGAGAGTTTCTCCGTATTTAAAAGTTAGCAATTTTTGATAAAGTAGCCATTAAAAATAAATTCTTGTATGACAGTTGCTAATTTAAAGAATAACTCTATTGTCATAGCTAGCGAATTTAACGATAATTCATCATTTTAGGTATTAGTATTGGTTATTAGAATTGCATTCAAACAATTTATGGGTTAAGAGGTGGAACTCACAGTGGCAACAAATGCTCAATATGTATTCACTCGAAAGCATGTATATAACTACTAAAACAAAGCCATATTATTATGGTTATTACTAATATATTTTTCATGGCTGTACATTCAAAGAATATTGTAAGCTAATCTAACATATAGCGTTTTCTCAAAATTTCACGCTTAATTCTTACTTTACATATTCATTCGGGAAAAGTAATGCTAAGTGATATAAATAAATAAAAATTATTTTAATAGAAATTCGGCTTCCCATAAAAAGTTTCGATCATGCAAATTTAAATCAGTACAACTATGGGTAGTGCAGCGACAGTCGTTGAAACTGTGATCGATGCTAAGGCTGTAAAAAATTAGTATGAAGAAATTACGCAGCAAAGTGTTTGGCAATTAAAGTAATTGCCATAGGAAACAAAATATCCTATTTTTGTTTGAAATCCTAGAAAGCGGGCAGTGCGTAGACCTTGAAAGCATACGAGTAGTCAGAAAGCATTTAGAATTACCCCATCGGTCTCGATTCGACGTAAACCTAAAAAATACGTTTAAAGGGTGCCCTAATTTAGGGACGCATTCATGCGTGATCAATTGCCTAAGAAAAACTAGCTGAAAGTTCCAGCTAATATAAATTTGGATGTGAAATGTAGTGAGAAGTGACTTTAAGTGTGCTATTTCAAGCTCGCTCGAAAAGCCCCTACTTGGATAGTTTTGACAACTTGAACTCGTCTGGCGAGCTTATCGAGTACTTACAGGATTACGTCGTTCACTACAAATATAAAAGGGAACAAAACCTGAGCACTTTCATATATGGCAAACTTTGTCTCAACTTTTTATATAGCAATAGCTTAGTTGAGCTGAAGGAGTGGAAGAAATACACTTAACAAAAAATAACAATTATATTTAACCTGG
This sequence comes from Phrixothrix hirtus, assembly GCA_024586415.1. Lineage (NCBI taxonomy): Eukaryota > Metazoa > Arthropoda > Insecta > Coleoptera > Phengodidae > Phrixothrix > Phrixothrix hirtus. Next base: position 22,568 of record JAHWXV010186155.1, read on the forward strand.
CCTCGACAGAAATACGTTCCTACCACTGGTTAATTTCTAGGGGTTCAGTTAAATTCATAATATTAATCGAGAAAGCAACTTGTTGTACTCTAGGGATCCCAAAGTAGTGGTGCCTAAAAAGTGTAAAAATTTCAATTCCACATGGGGCATACGAAATCAATGAGACCAACAGACGCTTGTAAACTAATTTAATGTGCGTATTGCAGATAATGACGACGGTAGGGGCAAGTGGTCTTACCTTACAATGCATAGAAAAGCATAAGGATACCATTAATTTTACGAAAACTGAAAAGTATAGGACGCAAGCTCGGGTTTAGCGCCAAGAAAAGTACGAATATAGACAATGTTCCGATTTATATGTTCAAATACTGAAGCGCACAAATATATATCGAGGCTACAAGATAACAACGGACACGTATTGAAACTACAAAAAGGTAAGGATGGGCTTGACGTATCCGTGACGATTAAATAAGATTGCTGCTAATCCAATATATTTAGAAGTGAACAGCAACCCTTTTAGTAGCACTGTCATAAACCTTGTGAACCAACGCAAAAAAGCTTTCTGTGGTTCTTCAAAACCTAAAGCGTATGTCCATCTCCCATAAATCAAGAAGAAATTGGTAGAATCGCGTTGAAATTCTTTCGTAATGTGACGCATAACTTACCATCAAGATTACAAAAATTCACAATGGAAGAACTTAACTTTGAATGTTATTATCAAAAAATAGAATGTGTATAAATGTAAAAAGTAAGGTTATTAGCAAACTTAGAAGAAAGAGGCTACATTGTGTTCAACATTTAGCTAACTAAGTTTCTCCTGGAGCAAATTGGAAAGAAAACATTCTCAATTTTGTTCTTTCATAGGCTTTTGGTATTAGATGATGCTGTATCATTCTACAAGGGTTGATCCCTATCCTTCACTCCTGATCTCTGATCAAGGTACGATTTTAAAACTATATTTAATGGAAAACTACATTCATGTGCTGGATGCTCCTGAATTTGCAAGTCTCAACTTGCACTTCAAATCACAGCACCCAAATCCATCTGTCTGCTCTCAGTCTCGAAATGGAATTTAACTAGCAAATATTTGCTAAAAAGTGGGGTTTACCACAATGAAAATCTATGCAGATTTAACTGTGGCTTTAGGGGACTCTGAAGTGTTGTATGGTATTGTTAAGAGTTGTACCGTGAGTGTAAGTGTGGGAAAATATCCTATGAAAATCAGTATGGCCTAAAAAGTTATCTTTTCGGTATTATGGGATGCTCAAAAGGTGTACTGCTGGTTGACTACCTTCAAAAAGGAGCTACTACAACGGGCTCGTACTATAAATAACCAATAGGCAAATTTCGAGAAGTTTTAAGAGAAAAAAATGCGGGAAAGTTGGCGGAAGAAGTGCTTTATTATCAAGGAAATGCCCCTGTGCATAAGTCACAAGTTGTGATGCAGAATTTGAAATCGTGATTTTATTCTCCAAATTTGGTTCCAAGCGACCACCAGCTGTCCCCTAAACTTACAGAATATCTTCGAGGTAAGAAATTCTTGGTCATCAAGGATATAAATAGGTGGTTCGACAAGATTGGAGAAAACTTCTTCCAGAAGGCTGTCGAGATGTTGGATCGCCGATAGAATAAGTGTGTGCAAGTTCAGGAGGATTGTGTTGAAAAATAAAGTTATTAGAATTTGATTTGTAGGTTAGAGGTAGAGCGTAGGGATTAACCTTCGTTTTTAGATAATACATTACAAAACTGTCCCACCAAACTGTGGGCACAGCTGGTGCCCTACTACTGAAAGCTTACTTCAAATTAACAACAATATTGGTGGAGTTATTTTCACCCTTTAATTTGAACATTAATTACAGCCGCAATCTAAAAGATTGTTGCGTCCAACCCTTTCATTATAACAGTTGAGAGTAAATTAAAAAATACAGTAAAACGTATTCCATTTTTCATTAAAGCAAGCGATAAGGATTCAGTTTTACTCCATACAGAACACTGCAAACTTTATAAACGAATAAGTTGCTAGAATAAAACTTTGCGTGTACGTATTGATAAAAGATAGGCTTTAGGTACTGAAAAAACAGTTGAAGTAAAAGAATGGAAACCCTGTTAAACTCTCAACAAATAGGTGTATTAGAGTTGCTCTAACTCCCATGTCTACTTATCGTTGAACCTAAACTTAAATTGTTCTAAAGTGTTTTAGATAGAAAACTAGGTGTTCATTTATATTATTTTCCTCCCAGACTAAATTTCAAACACCTCTTTCGACGACTTCAATTAAAAATATTTGCGGTGAAAGGAAATAATGCTCAAACCCTTTTCATATAAATTACTTTCTATAGATATTCGGTTTAAGATTGGAATTAAACTAGCGATGTAACCTCATTTATTTGTCAAAGGATTTTACCATTAACTTAAAACTTTAAAATTGAGTACACAACGTCTGAATTAATTTTTACAAACTGCATGCCTACAATAGATTTCTAATAAAAACAATTAAATGAAAGCAACGTTTGATTCAACTAAGCGTATTTCCACGGCTTTATTGCCGACAATGGTTCGTAAAACGTGGATCAACTTGACAATGTCAATACAAAAAACTCTAATTAATAAAAATCTTTATAAAATCTGGCTGAGGTAACTACAAATAGCATTTTTTTATTCAACATCAAAGTAAATTTTTATAAACTATGGGTAGAGAATTTAATTTGAAACGCTGTCCCTATAACCAACATAATACGGAACAACATTTCATTGAGTATCTTTAATTTTAATGCCATATTTAATCAATTTTCCTCATATATTTATCTAATAGGACGAATACAGAATTACAGTAACAATTTATTAGTAAGGTAAATAATATATAATTGAATATTAATATTTAGAATATCAAAGTAAATTAAAATTACAACGATTCATATGCTTAATAATGTCATATCGAATAAAGGTTTTTCTCTCTACTAGAATTCGTAAGCACATATTTCAAAGGCGCTAGCATCTGAATTGATATTTTTAAAAATCTATCTGTTCAGTATTGATTGCCTACGGTAACGAGCCTAGCTTTCAGTAGAATCTATATTTTTATTTCTTTAAACTTGCCCAAACTTTTCGATGTTACACGCTTTCAAACTTATGCATTCATTTACAGTAAAATTTATACTTTAATTATTTATTACAATTTATTCAAACTAGGTACAAGAATAAATATCTCTATCAACTATTTTGAATTTTCATCCAGTAACACTGTTATACCTCTAAAATTAATAACCTAACAATCTACTAAAGTGGTACAGAAAATAATATAGGAGATGGTTGTTGATTAAATATATATCAAGGGATTCACCACACTGCATTAACACCGTGAATTCCACTGATTAAGTATTGACTATTTTGTCTACACACAGATTTGATTTTACTTTTTAAGTGATCTTAATGAAATTATTGTTAAGCCTAATAGACATAATATACTTCTTAACAATTTCTAAATGAAAAATAGTTACGCGCTAAATAGGTTTTAATAGATTCGCATAGTCATTATAGTAAAACGCAAACTTAAAATCTATTTGTAAAATTTGTTCACATAGTACTAAAATCACTTTAAATTATTAAAAATTGATAATCTTCTACAATAGAAATTAATAATGCTTAATAAAATATATTGGAATTATTACGTAGACATCTCAAAATAAATTCTTCAATTACAGATTCATGTCCAATGGGAACGTTGCCCTGTAAAAACAACATATGTGTACCACAACGAGGAGTTTGCAACTTCCACAAGGATTGTGCGGAAGGCGAAGATGAAGATCCAGTACTCTGCAGTAAGATAAATTGAATAAAAATATTTGTTAGGCACAATTCAATTAATGCAAATTTGAAAACATACATAAGGTCTTGATTAAAATTTCGTCTGTTTATTCAAGCCAGGAAAATATAGGTCAATTAAGTATAAAAGAAATATTTTTAACTGTTCACAAAGAAATACTAATTTCTGGTTTAATCGTCATTCTTTTGTTACTTAATTTCAAGAAATGACCTGCTTTAAAAGAAAAGAATTGAAAAATACCCTGATTAAAATGTATATTCTTGAAATTAAAGCGGGGTATTAGTCGCTTAAAATGCAGATATTGGAATTTAAACTTGAAGTAAAATGAAATTAGATTAATGTTGTATTTACTTAAACCGGCACTGAATAATTATAACGTTTACGTTCAGTTTTATAAGAAAAAATATAATCCTTCAGTTTTCGTTAGAGTTAATGAAATTTCATAAATCTGTTTTATAATAAAATATTTTGGATACAAATGGCAAATTTTTACGTTTTGGATGTAATAGTTGCATATATTTTATTAACAAAACGCAATATTTAATAACTTGTTATTGTTTTTGCTATTTTTTTAAGTACAGGGCGACGAAATTTTTCGGAATTGTCGATTCTTTTGAAAACTATTGATTTTAGAAAAAAATGTTACATACAAAAGTTCCTTGATTAGCCATGCTACTTTTGTCGTAAATGTACTTAGTGCGAAGCTACCAATGGAAAATCAACATTTAATAGATTTTAGTACCCTATTTTCTCTAGCTGTACTGTAACACAATTCGAGCAATTTCCGAAATGTTCTAATTTGGCAAAATTGATCGAGTACATCCTAAGTTATGACGAATCAAAATTTAAATTGATATTAATGTTTCAAAATAGCGTGAGTGATGTACCTAACAGGAAATTTTACAAACATTTTTGAAAATTCTAGTAGCGCTTAATACATTCTTAAAAATTATTTACAGTTTGTTGAACCATAATTAAATTAACTTGTAACATTTCCTGCTTAATTATCTCACGCAATCCCACAAAGTTTACAAGTGTGATACGATGAACGCAGTCTTTTAAATAACAACAAAGAGAAACAACGATGGAATTAAGATCAGGGGACCTTGGCGACCATTCAATATTTTATCTACGTCCAATACATTTACCTGGAAACACTTCATCGAAGATTTAACAAACCTGCATACCAAATTGTGCAGGCATCCTATCCCACTGGAACCAGGTGTTCTGGAAATTTAGAGGAAACTATAACTGCCGGAATAATTCGATCTAACAACAAGACACTATAAGAATCTGAATTCAGGTTGCCTTGAATAAAAAAAAGGACAAGTGATTGTATCTTCAATGATGTCCAAATAAACACTTGGCATTTCAATATGCTGGACCGGTAACAAAAATCGTGTCGATAGTAATTTTCGTTTAGAGGAAATAAAATCCATCGGAAAGTATTATCATGAATAAGATTTGAGGTTCTTCACAATCATGTTCATCGAAGTTGTTTCGAACTTCACCTGACCGTCGAAATCGTTTTTGCAAAACTCCTCTTCGGATTTTACTTTAAATCGTTAGAATTTATTCAGTTATAAGAACGCTTACCACCGAATCCTACGCGTGTCATACCATTGGGCTACATTAAGCGTTGAAAAACATGAATCGTTAATAAAATATATCAAAATGACTAATGACGCCCCGCCCCCCGCCATTAGTTACTGTGATAAGTCTGCCACAATTTTTGAAATTTGATACTGTCAAATGCTCATCAAACCCGTTCCTAGTACAATATGATATCTCATTTTCTGGACATCGAAAGATACTGCTAAAAACTTATGTTATTGCCAGATATATTGAGTTTTCCAATGAACAACTTTAAATGTATATAATAGTACAAGTATTAGTTAAACTTTTGAAACATCAATATCGATTTAAATTTAAACCACCATAACTCAGGACCTACTAGATACTGAAAAACACAGGGTAACGCTATTTAAGACAATTAACTTGACATTGACAGTTCTATATCTAAGTCATGCATAGTAAAACGAGCATGGCATTACTATCAATCAACAAATTTTTGTTTACATACTTCTTTCTAAAATCAACACTTTCGGCAATAACCTACTATTCCAGAACATTTTTATCACTCAGTATGCAACTACATAATTATACATAGTTAACTCTTTCTTTTAATATCTAAGTTCATTCTTAAAATCTTACACAAATACAAAAACTTGTTGTTAGCTGTGTTATTATATATATATATATATATATATATATATATATATATATATATATATATATATATATAT
>JAHWXV010186157.1:0-16059 GCA_024586415.1 Phrixothrix hirtus
TATGTATAATTCTTACATGATAGTTTAGTTTGACCCTTAAACTATTAAATAAAATGAAAAAAGTATGACAATAGCCACATTAGTAAAAACCATTTTTGTAGTAGTGTATGTGTATGTGAACATAGTCAATTATTTATACATACTGTATGTTGAAATAGCTACATCCTAACACATTTAAACATAAGCTGTATTTGATTCTGAGGACCTAACTGATTGTTTATTGTTTGTAAGCATAATGAAAAAATTGACTAACACCAACCAGGGACAACACCCTCAGTTAGATTGAATTTGAAAGATGAAACTTGATGCGCTCTGGATTTTAAAATGTAAGGAGAATTTTTCCATTTTAATTTTAAGGTTTTATTTTAACGATTTTATATTACAACTTTCTTTATTTATTTTATAATTACCTCCCTCTTTGTCCACCACTTCTTTAAATCCAAGCTTTAACAAATTTGTATAGTTGTCAATAGATATCCTTCAATCGATTAAGGAGATACAAATATAAAATATTATTTATGTTGCAATCATTTTAAGAACAATATTAACGAAAATCTTTTCATTTAATACAAAAAGAGCCTAATTAGTTTTATTAGTTTAGAAGATAAGTTAGAAAGCCTTTTACTGTCTCAATTTTTTAATACACGGGAAAACTAGCTCTAAATAAATTACAGAATATAATTATCTAAATTTCTAACTCGGTTAAATATAAACCAGAATTAACCAAAATAGTCATACATTAAAATTTACAATTACAAATATATATTGCGTAGATTGAACATCTATAAATTTGAATTAATATATGTAAAAAACGAAGAACATTACAACAGAATGATGCTCTCAAAATCATAACTATTAAGTTGGTGAGTAAATTGAGCTGACCTCCATGTAAACAAATACAAGTTACAGGAATGTTGAATTGTAACAGATAACTATAGCATTACGATTTTACAAGTTCCGTTGCACTATTCTTTCGTTAATTAATTTTTGCACAAAATAACATGTATTACTTTCCCGTTCGAACGATATTTATACGCCTTTCGGGTCCCAAGTGAATAAACTTTAGGAAGCTGTAATTAATATGTTTGTAAGATATTAACTAAGAAATCTTTTCATATCAAGATATGCCAAAATTTTAGAAGTTATTTTAAGTATTAACTGAGTTAAAGATCTCAAAATTAATGAGATATAGGGATTTAAAGCAGAAAATTGTGTTAACTCACTAATCTAATTGATGAACAATAGAGTTATATAAACGTATAAGTATTGCATGTTACGTATAGATTGTAATACAATTTATACTCCACGAAGACAATAAATTTCATATTCTTAATTAATAAATTGATAATTTTTGAAAATAAGTAAGATGATTTAATGAAAATCTCATATAAAGATTAAAGCTAAATCAGACCCATTAATTATGTATACGTTTTCCAATAAAGTATGTTAGTATCTAAAACTTAGGTAAATTAATTTAATTTCTTGGTTTTTAAAACTTAATATAGAAAAAATTAAAAATTGCTTGTAGTGAAACTGATCATAACTTACAACTTCTTAATAAAATGGAGTACAATGTGGAAAATAATTAAATCCGTTGCATTTTTAGAATCTATTTAGGGTTGTCCGTAAAATAACATAAAACTAAGAATAAAAAGCTTGGTTTAATTGTATGTATGTATTTTAAATCGAAAATCGATGAGTTAATTTATGGAAATAAATACGAAAGTAATTACAACTGATCTAAATCTAAATTCAAATCAACAACCTGTTATTTACAAGTGTGTTGATGCATAAATAGAAAATTATATTGGAATTGTAAATTATGAATTAAGTCCCAGTCAATATTTTATTGCAATTGTTATGTCCACCTTGTTGATAAATGTCAAACGATTAAATGATTTATCTTAAAAACTAGAAAACCTAATGTAAATATAGAAATAAAGAAGAAAACTTTATCCCTAATTAAAATATACCCCGTTGACTCGATAAATCAGTAGCAAATTAGTGTAATGTGCATGTTGTCCCCATTTAAATTACAAGTTACAGTTTACACTGTATGAAATGAGCATCCGGCGATAAGTATGTTGATTAATCAAAAATAAGGGGGAATAACTTCTGTGCAATTATTAATTATCTACTAAATTATTATAAGTATCTAATGCCAGGTTAGTCACTTCTTGTATTTATTTATTTATGACTGTTCAAGTTGTAAGTGCTTTTCATCACGACATATGATTAGTATTTTTATAGTTTTAAACAGGAATTATGTTTGCGCTGTAGAAATTTGCATATCATTATGGTTAACCACAGTATGAATTTATGCGAATGCTAAAAATTAACGTCAAACTGATACCTATTTGCCACGGATACTAAAATTTTTGTTAATGTATACCAGGCAAATGCAACCAAGCTTTTCATTGTTGAATTTAATTCTGGTCTATAGGATCATTTTCTATTCACCTGATTATGTACGAGGTTTAACCGGAAACTTGCCGAACCTTGTAAATTCGCCCGTCAGCGCACTACTAACACAATACCATTATGCTGTGACATAGAGGCAACATTCTAAGGTAGCCTAACGTAAACCGCAAGTGTTAAGGATCTGAACATTTTTATTGTATTTAAAATGGGCACTTTTTACAAGTAACAAAGACCCACGCACAAATCTGATGGAAAATGCTTTTCGGTCGAATTGACTATATTTTGAATATGCAGTAGTTTAGGTCATTCTAAACAAATATCTCCCTGGGCCCAACCTCATTTTGCACAACAATCTCTGGAAGGTCTTCTGTTTCTATTGATATTTCATGCATATGATGTATAATACATCACACTCACACACATTCGCACGTGCACAGTTACGGCCACGCCCACGCGCATGTGGGTGCGCACGACCACGCACACACGTACGCTCACGAGCACGCCCACGCTTGTGTGAACGCACACGCACTCGCATCCACACTCGCACGCACGTCTGCGCACGCACGCGCTGCTAACAAAAAGGAATTATGAATGGAACGATAGTAAACAACACGTACTATAGAAATTTTATATGCTTATAAAAACACGCAATGTTTTCTTAGGACATACATATAGTAACGTGACCTATGAAGTTCCTTCACCTTGTTTACTTTATTTGGAATAACAAAACAATTTTAAGTCGGCTGTTACACTTTAATATTCAATCTTTAAAAGAATTGATTGTTTTAATTCTTGTTAACAAAATTATTTGTTAAAGCACAATATTCTAAATTATTTTATCTTAAATGTCAGACATGAAATTAATACAATTAAGTTTGTTTTAAAATTTGCAACTTGTACAATGAAGATATTCTAAAAAAGAATAAGCGATTCTTTTTACGCCGATGAGTAACAATATAAGCCCCTAAAAATTACTGTTATAAACAAAAAGAACAACTAGATAATACATTTTGTATTAATTAATTTTGCTTTGCAAAAATGATTTTTAAATTTTCTACTTTTCTACTGTTAGATTCGTGCTTCAGAGATTGAGCAATACTGTTCTAAAATATGTCAGGGTAAAGTAACATAAAATTATTTTAACGTTATCTTCTGGAATAAATATTTTTAGAAACAAACATATGTTCATAATTCAAGATATACTGATTGGTAAACACTTCAAGAGCAACGATATTACTATCCAGCACGGCGCACACGCCAGGGTTGGAATTAGTACCATAATTGTTAATATTTTGAAAGCTGTACATTTTTAAAATAAATTCATAAGCAAATTTTGATCTAGACTTCATATGGTACCCACAGTTTGAGGGGTGTCACTTATTTTGGGACACCCTGTATATATCGATATACATATTTTATACATCATATGCATCAATAATGATGCAATAACAATATAAACGGAAATGCATTTTTTAAGACTGGTTTAAATCTGAACCTTCCAGAGTTTATAGCGCAAAAACTAGTCATAGGATGAGGTTAGATCCAGGGATAAATTTGTTCAAATTGACCAGAACTACAACATATCCAAAATATAGCCAATTTGACCGAACGTGAATTTCCATAAGATTTGTGCGGGTTCTTTTGTGCCAAACTTGGAATATTTAACATATTAAAAACAGAATTTTATTCGATTATCGAACAAAGTCACACAAATGTGGCCAAGTATTAAAGTTAATGCTACGACTACTGTGCGAAAGGTTATGGGTTTGATTCTCAGGGCTGTCTATTCTGGTTTAAGTTTTGAGCGCTTCTCTGAATTAGTCAATACACCTTCTGTTACCGCGCTACCCTTGTAAGAGCTGGCGAGTAACTGTTATTGTATCTAAGGGTGATGCAAAGTCTCATACAGAAAATTTGAAAACTTGGGTGCCCTTAGTACAATAGTGTATCCTTAGGAGTAATGGACAGTCTTATGCATCAAATTTAAGACTTGGATCTCTTAAGGAGTGATTCAATAATCTTAGCGATAAACTTCGATCATGAATGTTTTATTTTCAGAAATAGCATGTTTGTATACATTTTTTACAGAGATGTTTGTGTAACGTCGGTTATGCTACTATCCTATTAGTTTTGCTATATTAGGGTCCTATTTAAAATGCGATTATTACAGTGTTGTTTTTTATAATGTTACAACACATATTTGTATTCGTTTGATTGCTTAATGTTAATTTAGTTTGAATTGTGAATATTAATTATTAATTATTATTCCTACCTGATGTTTTAATTTCATTTTTTGATCTCGGTAAGTTTAAAAGATATCTTAATATTTCTACATTTTACGTAATTTAATTGACTTTGTTGCGTTTATGTATTTGAGTATGATTCTGCTGTGGTCATTGCTTACTTAAGTTACCAAGTTCAGTGTTATGGAATTCTAAATATGGATTATGTATTTACATAAACCTTTGTAATCATCTGTTGCAACTTAAATATCTCCCTATTGTGTCTATTATTTTAAATATTTCCTTAAATTAATTTTCTTATGACTCTAAATCGAATCTTAACGTCTTGCCGATTTTAATATGCCCTTAAATTAATTCTGTTATGATTTTAAATGGAATGTCAACACTTTCTATGAAGTAATTTCTGGGAAACATTTCCACTCATTCATAATTTGATTTTTGAAAATCAATTCTTACCACTACCTGTCTTTATTTCCTGTTCGTGGCTGAAAATGGGCCTCATTGATATTCTTTATTTCTTGTTGGCAGTTTTGTTCGATGCCGTGGGCGTTGTTTTCCATGAATTTCTTCCACAAGACAATACAGGCGACAAGAAATATTAAATTATTGAAACTTCAAATGTTTGGAGGGAAAACCGATAGCTTTACGCATACATCGTTTCTAATTATGACAGTCAAAATTAGGTTTAAGCGCTTTATGGGGCTTATGGCTACATAACTTCAAAATCTTTTAACAGATCGTGTGAAAGTTGCTAAAAATAATGTACAGATGATCTCAAACTAAACTAAAAGTTATATGACGGTGATATTTAAATACATTGAGATCATTGGGTTACGTTAACTTAGGTTAAAATTGTGACATATTTTCATAAATAGATATGCTTCAAGCGGTCGCTTTACATAATACCTTTTCGAATGATCTGAAATAGTAAAATATATCTAGCCGTTCTACCCTTTGGAAATAAAAAAATTGCATTTAGGGTCGGTTTTTTAATTATTATTGCAAATAATAAATTGAAAAGATACCCAATTTTTGTTTGGGGTTTATATAAAATAATATTTATTCATAGTTTATTCGATGACTGAAAAACTGGCCCTTAAACAAACAAATATAATTGATCAATTCGGGTATACAAGTTGTAATCGATAAATATCAATTTCTGTAATTCAAACCTAAATTTTCTAATTTTCATGGCATCCCACGTGTTAACTTAAATAAAGAATCACGCTAATATATCTATACGTACAGAAACAAGGAACAACTGAACATTCAAATAATGATGATAAAGATCAAGTGGGCTACGCTTATACATTTTTAAGGACGTAAATATCAATATGAATTGAAACAACAAAATATATATGGGTCTCCCAATCGTTAACAAAACAATTTTTGCTTTTAGTCTCTAATTTCACACGGCTACTTAAACAATACAACTATTAATTTAAAATACGTTAAGCTTTTCCATTGATAATTTCATAATTTTCAACGATCTCCTGGGTAAGATAATTAATGATACAAAATTCTGTTTACCAAATAATTCTTTGATACATGCGGATTCTAGGTGATAAAATAATTTTATAAAAATCCCCACGTAAACTGATTCGAACTCATAAGAACGTTTACTTCCCCATAAACAAGAACGATGATGTCTTCAAGTGTGAAATTGATCGCAGCGGTATTATTGAAAATTGTTACTCGCAAAATTATTTTCGTTGGCCATCAGAATCATTCTATTTTTGTTGTTGGTTATTAAAGTTATTTAAAGAAAGGTTTTAGTCAATTCAAAGGCTGTTCTTTGGATAACTTGCAGTTCTGAAATTTAGCTTGTCTAGTTCTAATTAACAGTTCTAGTATAGTTCCTTATATAGTTTTATCTATATTTTCAGTAATGAAAAGGTAAAAACGTATGTTATAAATTTTTCATTGAATAAAATAACTTATATTATTTTCTATTGCATTTATAAATATCACAACTTTAGTGATGCAAATTAACCAAAGTCGATACTAGGTGACTTGAATCTAATCATAATTTTCTGAATAAGTTTCATTCCCATAAATTGGCATAGGTATATTTAGAAATTCATTTGAGTCCAATGACAAGTTTGATAATCAATGAAACCCAACTTATTCACTAATTAATACACCTAGTAAGAATCCATTTTACGAGAGGCGGTTAGTAATTAGACAAGAAAACACAACTTTTTGCGGCAATACTAATTTTATTTTTCATCATAATCTTCTTTCTGATCTATAAATTTTGTCCAACGATTCCCCAATTTTTTGATGATCTACGAATAATACGATTTCTAGAAGTTCTCAAAATAGGCCTCTGTTTTAGCGATGACTTTCTTATTCCGCTGAAATCTCTTACCACCGAGTCATTTCTTCAAGTTTAGGGATAAATAATAGTCAAATGGGGTGAAATTAGACGTAAGAAGTCCTTCTTATTGCGGTTGAACATGGCCAAACACTTCTTCAAAATGATCAGACGATAACGTTTGCTGTCGACAAAGAGCAAATGCGACACCCATCTGGCAGAGAGCTTCTGCATTCTCAAATATTCATGCAAAATGTTAAGTACCAGTTTGGTTAAGATACTCAGAGTCTGAGCTATCTCTCGGATGGATTTTATCGATTATTTTTGGCATGATGCCCTCTTTTAGACGGCCTGAACGCTGCTCATCAAAAATGTTCGTATGATCACATTTAAATGCCCCTGTCAAATATTTTATTATTGCTATCGACGGCACTGAGTCCCCATAAATATAGTTTAACTTTGTATTGATCTCAAAGTTCTTTTTCTTTTTCAAAAAAAAAACTGATCATTACACGATATTCGATTTTAGTAATTTTTTTTAAAATGCACAAGTTATTGGCTTTTAATGACTGTCGAACACAAACTAAATGATGCGCGGGTTAAAAATTGGACAGCTGTCATTTGAAGGTTAATTTTTATGAATAACAACATTGGCGTGTTACTGGCAGCGTCATATCTTGTCTAACTCTACTAATTATCAACCGCTCCTCGTATTTTCTGATAATCTTTAGATGATCTTAAAATTATGAGTCTGTTGCTTTAATTTCATTACTAATTGTTTGAGCTCGTCGTCTTACCGTGGAATAGTTTGACTTAACGGTACGATTTGGATATAAATGTAGTAGGCATGAATATTGACCTAACTAGCTCAAGGAGGTAGGTGTGGTTCCAAGTGAAATCGATCTTATAATATTCAAACCGCTCTATATATGTAAAATTGAACACCTCTTTAGATTATTGAGCGCCACCTATTCCCTAAGTAGCATATCAGGAAAGTGATAGAAGCTATCAAATAGTTATAACATTTTGTATATATGCGTTTTCCCCAAGAAATAATTACAACTATACCAAATAACTCTTCAACAATTACTTTTGGTGTGAATCGGTTTCGTAAAGCTTACACTTCGATTTTGCCTGTATTAAATGTATACTACTAATTTAGACGTATTCGCTAATAACTGAGAAAAAACAATTATCTTGACAAATTTAATTAAGTAGTAATAAGAAGATATAGAAAATCGTTTACACACGCAATCCAATTATTTGGCCTTAAATATGCATTGACCTTTTCTCCATTGCACATATAACGATTTAAGGAATTCCTTTCTTTTAAAAACTGAAAATTATTAACTAACTTAATAAAAGAAAAACATATTTTACTATCAATATTACAATATAAACAAGAAAAATTTATGTGCACTAAGAAAACTGTTTATAAACAATTACTTTGTAGCATACAAATTTGCGGCAACAAGACGCACGTTACCATTAGTATTAGCATTGAATGCCTGTAATGGTTACACTAACAAAGGTTTTTTTTTAGCTGCGGTACGAGTGGATTACGCAAAATTTTAATTAAAATTTACTTCTACATCGTGTTAATAAAATGATCATGTGCTTTAACGGAATGGTCTGTCAAGGCTTAGTTTAATTGAATATAATGATACATTTTTGGTTGCTCCTAAAGTTTGAACTATTTTACAAAAGGATATGCTTCTAAATAACAGATTATTGTTATTCTTTTTAAAATGATAACGTGAATTCAAAATTTTACGGCAAGTATACGATTAGCTTGACTAATCAAATCTAAAACGAATTTGAATTTATCAAAACAAAAGTAAAAATAGAAATGATTTACAGCTTCTTGGTTATTACTTCTTTGTTAATTAATGCAAATCAGTGGATCCCAACAACGGGTAAATTTGAATATTTTTTTAGTACTGTTAAAATTTGTAATTCCGTGTACTCAAACGGATGATTCCTTCCCTTTTGATAAATTAAATTTCAATAGAATCTCCAATTAGCTTCAGAAGTGTTAAATTATTTTTCTACGCTAAATTCGATACACCACACTACTTATTTAACGTGCTCTTAAAAATCGTTAAACGTTAAGAAAATTCTTGAACACGCATTAAAATTTGTAACGTTGCGACGTTACATGTAATTATTTATTCATTAATAATTCAATTCCTTTGAGTTTATTTAGTTTTGTAACATAAATGCTGTCGTAAGTTTAGATTATTTTAAAATATCTTTGCAATTTATTTAGAATACAAAATACGAGAAACAAATATTAAAATATTGGTTCGAAATTGAAAATTTTTATATTGCTTTACACTTGTATAACGATATTAATTAATAACTATTAATTTCCATTAAGGGTGCATTACGGATGTTTTATGATAGTTCAATTCTTCTGGGTTTTAAAATAAAATTTAATTTATTAGTAAGCTTTCTGTATTATAAACAACTTATTTTAAGAGTGACCTAAACAGCATTAATTTATTAAATAGGTGATGTTCCTCACAGATCTCATTAATTTGGTGAAAAGGGCTGAGCTTATTTAAAGTTTATTTACCTGTGGGTCTTAAAAGAAAGCAGCTTTAATGCGGAGTTTTGGCGAGTGTTTGTTACGATTAACGATTGTTGGTGGTAATAAATTAAACTATGGTTAAAAAGAGCAACATTGTCTTTTTATTGGGGTGAGCACAATTTCAAGATAGGACTAATCAAATTTAAACTTTTTTAGATTAAATCAAAAGTCATTTCTGTTTAAATGCGAGTGGTTTTGAATTGCCCAGTTATAAGTTACCCATTGATAGTTAAGACAACCCATTGGTTAAGCATAGGAAATAATGCTCGAATTGAATACCCTAGATATTGTGATACTAGGGCATTAAGTATCAGACTTAAAATTATCTGTTAACCAAACACGAAATTGAGTTTGTAAAACGAAAGAATTTAAATCACTCTAAATCGACTTCCTTGTATTACTATACTAATTACAAAGAATCTGAACTGAAAAGAAGTTAGCAATAATTTTCCATCTATAAAAATGAAAATCCAATATACAACAATCTCCACACATTTAACGCACAAAACTGAATTAATTGTTCAATAAAACTAATTCTAAATATAAATTCACAATTTATGCGATAATTTTTAAACTTTGCTTACAACAAATGCATAATTTATACGAGAGATGAATAGCGGCGTTTCAATGTCATAAATAAATCGAAACCCAAATATGTTTTAAATTTGACTCTTAATTCTAGAAGTAGACACTATTTTAACATATATATAAAAAAATTGGAGCGAAGGTTTATTTTATAAGCTTTCCATTTACGATCAAAGTGGAGAATTATGGATGAGCACTGAAATCGAGGTGGGTGTCTTTGGACATCGAAAATAACCACATCAGCCCTAATATATTTAAAATTTCACTTTTATTCCTTGTAGTACATATTATTCTAACTAATATATTAAAAAATTGGAGTGGGGGTATTTCCAGAAACGTTTTTATTTACGGTCAAAGTGGAGAATTACGGATGAGCCTAATATATTTTGAATTTGACTTTTATTCCTTGTAGTACGTATTATTCTAACTAATATATTAAAAAATTGGAGTGGAGGTATTTCCAGAATCGTTTTTATTTACGGTCAAAGTGAAGAATTATGGATGAGTACTGAAATCGAGGTGGATGTCTTTGGACATCGGAAATAACCACCTCAGCCTTAATATATTTTGAATTTCACTTTTATTCCTTATAGTTCGTATTATTTTAACTAACATATTAAAAAATTGGAGTGGGGGTATTTCCAGAAACGTTTTTATTTACGGTCAAAGTAGAGAATTACGGATGAACCTAATATATTTTGAATTTGACTTTTATTCCTTGTAGTACGTATTATTCTAACTAATATATTAAAAAATTGGAATGGGGGTATTTCCAGAATCGTTTTTATTTACGGTCAAAGTGAAGAATTATGGATGAGTACTGAAATCGAGGGCTGACCCTAATATATTTTGAATTTGACTTTTATTGATTGTAGTAGGTACTAATTTTGTACAAAAACAATACTTTCTCTATACTATATTTCATATAGGTAAGAGAAAGTAAAAAAAGAAACATTTCAGATACAAAACCTGAAATAATTTATAAATTCAACAAATTATTGAAACTCCCTGTATATCCTAAATCTAAAAGATTTTATAAATTTAATGACCTACTGAAACCCCCTGTATATCCTAAATCTAAAAAGGAACGTTCCCAAGTACAAATAATAATTGCAATATCTCTGATTTATAAAAGTTTACCTACACAATATTATTGTTGATATTTTAATTCGTCAAACCATTCATAGCTATGAATATAAGTTTTTTAAAAGTACTCACAGTTAGGAATTCCTTTTATTTCACTATTAAATTTACCCGGGATATCGTCAGGACCCCTTTTACTAAATGATAGCACAACAGCTGATTGTAGTTGGCTTCTATTTTTGATCTTGAATCCTATGACACTTATTGAATTTAAATCGTAAAACTAATGGTTCAATTTTTACTTTCTCTTACCCTATATGAAATATAGGTAAACGAGCAAGTATTGTTTTCGACCAAAATTTTCGATGTCTAAATTTTAGCGGAAATACACGTTTTCAGGTTTCCTGAGTACGAAAATCATGTTTTTGGAAATTGATCTGTGTGTGTGTATGTGTGTGTGCGCGCACGTGCGCGCGTGCATGCGTGCGTACGTGATTGTATGCGTGCGCGCGTGCGTGCATGCGTGCGTGCGCGCGTGTGTGTGTGCATCTGTGAACACGATAACTCGAAAACCAAGAGTTCTAGAAAAACAAAATTTTATATTTGAGTTTGTATCCATCTTCGCACACGACCGCAATAATTTCACTAAAATCGGAAAACCGGAAGTGCCACTTTACTCTTGTCATTTTTTGGTTTTTTAAGTTTATGTCGAAATCGGCTATAACGATTTTCTTTAAATTTCCTATATTTCTTACACATTAAATGCCCTTTGATAGAATCTAGGAAATTTCTCATAAAGTTTTCCGGAACTCGACTAACCGGAAGTACTCTCACCGTTAGTGGCGAATAAAATAACTATGAAACTAAAGACCCTAACCTTATATTTCAGGTCATAATTGCCTTGGTATGCTTAAAACCGAATAACCAGAAGTTGCGCTTTATTTCTGTCATTTTTAGATAATTACCGAATAATTCATTTTTAAAGATTTTCTTGGATCGGCTCTAACGATTTTTTAAAAATGTATTGTATTTCTTAGAAATCTAAGAACTTATTATCTAGTCTAGGCGGTTACTCAGAAAATTTTCCGTAAATCAAGTAACCGGAAGTACTTTCACCGTTAAATCTGAATAAAATAACTATAAAACTAAGGGTCCTAGCTAAATGAAAATTTACGTTTGATGTAATAATCGCCTTTGTATGCAGAATCAAAAAGTTGGTAAAAATCGAATAACAGGAAGTATCGCTTTATTTCTGTCATATTTAGATATTTTTCGAATTCTTCATTTTCACTGTTTTATTTGAAATCGGCTTTAACGATTTTTTTAAAACATAGTATATTTCTTAGATACTTAATTTAATTTTATATTAACAAAGAAGTTTCTCTGATAAATTTTTGAAAATCGAGTAACCGGACGTACTTGGCGTATTGGTTGTGAACAACATATTTCAAAAACAAATCATTATATGAAAATCAAAACTATATTTAAGTTTTCTATCTTCCTTACATGCGACGACAAGAATTTAGTTCAAATCTAATGACTGGAAGATTTTTTTATAGTTTACGCACTTTGAGCCATTGTAATATACTTATTTTTCATATCCAGTATTACCACAAAAGCGTTTGATTTCACTTCCGGTGACGCTTGCCGCGGTACACCAAACATGTTCTCAATCTAGTACCACCGAATGATATTCTTGTTAGCGATATCCTAAATAGCACTAAATATTGTGTTAGCAGTAATTACTAAAATGCCTGCCAATTTTTGTAACTCTAGAATTACGTTTTTTACACCACGCCGACCTTTTTACTTTGGCGTCGATTCGTTTACCGCTCCGATTTTATCACACAAGTAATAAATGTTCCGTTAAGAACTCGATACCGTCTTTTTTTATTAAATAGGGGTAACTTTTTAACCATTTTATTTTTATTTTACGCCAGAAGATCAAATTAAACTTTCGAAAAAATAATCCTTACGCGAAAAATCCCTCTTGCTTCCGTTCGGTCTTCTTCGTTCTCTTTTCCGATCTTTTTTCTTAGCGCGCATACTCGCTACCGTTTCAATGATAATATACACTATACGTCGTTATTGACAGTTTCCCATACTATATAAATTTCTTAGTTATTGAAATTACGTGGAAATTGGCTTTACTATTATATATGTATTTATTATAAGTTATAAAATCATACCCGGCATAAATATACTTTACTACTAAATTTAAAAAAAATGAAATTTGGCAACAGTAACCAGGGAAATATTTTACTTATAAATTTACCTATTTAAGTTAAATTATTGATATAAGGAAATTGCCAGCACTGTCCCGTTACACTTTATAGGATATCCCTTTATCTTTATTTTAATGTTACTGTCTATAATTCTGTGTGTGTGAATCTCATTTATCATTTTCAAGTCCTTTATTTTGAGTTTTTACTGCGACTTCTTATGATAATAGTTGATGTCGAACTAACTGTAGGCGTTTGTTGCTTCTTTATATACTCCATCTTTTACGCTTGGTTGGTCATCGTTCCATTCTGCGTCTTTTGTGGTTATCTGACTTTGAAAGTTGCTTTCTCTACTTTCACTATTTGTGTTGTTTGTCTTGTATTTAATTTTTGGTTTTAGTTTTATTTACGATTAAATGCTTCCATATTGCAGGTAATCTTTAACGGTCGTCTGTTTTATTTAAGCTGTTTGGTCTTTTTGTATATCTATGACTTCTCTAATTATCCGTCTATTGTAATTTGCTATGTTAGCGAGGACTTTGGTATTTTCGAAATCTATTTTATGGCCCGTATTTTATTTGTGTTGGACTAAAGATGAAGTAGGTTTGTTTTTTTGTATTGCATTGATGTGTTCGTCCCTTCTGACATTTATCCCTTTATTTGCCGGGCCAATGTAGGAATTTATACAGCTGGCACCGGGAATTTTATAGCCACTTTGAGCTTCCAGAGGGATTTTTTATTTAGGATTGGGTATAATGTTGACTATTTTGTTCGTAGTCTTTAAAGCCGTTTGAATGTTGTGTTTGGCTGAGATTCTGCCAATTTTTAGCGTAGTTCTTTTGATGTATGGTATAGTTGCTGTGATGATGGTTCTATTCCTTCACGGTCTGTTCGATTTTTCCTTTTTAGTGCGTGTGTGTGCCTGTATGTTTATGTGCATGTGAACATGATATCTCGAAAACAAAATATTATAGGTAAAAAAAATTCTATATTCAAATTTGTATCAATCAGAAAACGTAACCGCTCACAATTTCACTGGAACCGGATGACCGAAAGTGCCGCTTTACTTATATGATTTTTTGGATTTTCGAGATTTTCTTGAAATCAGCTCCAATGATTTTTTAAATTTATAGTATTTTAAACATTTAATGAATAACTTTTCATATAATCTGGGCGGTTGCTCAGAAAAATTTTCCATAAATGGAATGGCTAGAGGTATTTATACCGTTAACTCTGTGTTTGGAACGTTTTGAATCACTCCTGATAATGATTGAAAGGCACTAATTTATTATAGTCCTCTTTCCACTGCTGTGCCACATTTAATGTAAATTAACCTTTATTTTAATAAATAACTCGAAGGACCTTTAATAATTATATATTTTCACAATAAACTGAAAAATACTACATTTCAAAAGGAATATTATACAAAATATACCTTGTTTTTACTTCTGCTATCTAAGTAATACTAAAATACATTTCAAACGAATGCTACCCTTTGTTGAACAGGTATGGAATGCGATGACTAAGGGGATAAGCTAATGTTTAACCGCATTCCTTTCTATACTTTCATATTTACAAGGTTTCCTAGAAAATTGTTCGGCAACGCAAACATGCCGCCCCTCTTGAAAGGTATGGCCTTTCAACTTAATATACATTTATATTTGTCTTTATTTATTCTTAAAACACATATTTTGGACACTGCACGTATACACTTAAATCTACTTGCAGTCTGTAAGGTGACCACTCTGGTGACGTTATCTGCTTCCGGATGAAGCTCCAAAATACGACCCAACTGCCATTTGGAAACGGGTATATTGTCTTCTTTCACCGCGACTAGTGACCCAGGTCTTAAAAGAGCACGGAAATCCCGTTGCCACTTGGTGTGAACTTGGAGTTCAGTTACATACTCTTACCTCCAACGGTTCCAGAACCGTTAACACATTTTTTGTATGTGCTGGTATCGATTCAATGTATGCTCCTTGATGTCTAGCAGAAAAGGTTCAGGTAGGCATGTGAGTTTCCTCCCAATCAAGAAGTGTGCAGGGGTTAAGGGTTCGAGATCATTTGGGTCTGATGATAAAGGGCATAAGGGTCGACAAGTCAGGACCGCTTCTATTTGATTTAATAATGTAGAGAATTCTTCGTAGTTTAGATTAGAATCTCTTGCTACACGTTTTAGGTAGGCTTTAATTGATTTGACGCCCGCTTCCCACTGCCTACCAAAATTTGGAGCATAAGGCGTGGTAAAGTGGCATGAAATGTTATTTTGAGCTAAGAAATTTATAATTGCGCTATTCTTTGACTGTTTTAAAAGAAACATATAATCCTTAAATTTGAAATTTTGCTACCACAAAATTTCTACCGTTATCAGAGTATATGTTTAAGGGTAATCCGCGCCGGGCAATAAAACGCCTTAGATCAGCAAGGAAGTTTACGGTGCTAAGATCCGTTATTACCTCGAGGTGAATGGCCTTTGAGGCCAGACACATAAAAACGCATATAACGTGTGTAAAAGAACTCGTCTTATCAGAGTCACATATGGTTAACAAAACGTATGTCTCAGAATGATTTGCAAAAATGTACATTGTAACTACC
>JAHWXV010186183.1:0-10939 GCA_024586415.1 Phrixothrix hirtus
TACCATAACGGATAACTTAACAGATGCGATAGTTAAATTTCCTGTTCACTGCACAATGCCCTACGATATCTCATTCGTTGAAATGCTACGCCGCTTTCCCAGAGCGGCCCGCGGCAGGCCAAGTTGTAAAGCTAAGTGGGATCACATTGAAGTTGTGCTCTCAGTGTTTCTGTATTCGCTGTAGTGTAAAGACGTTTGTTTCGTATTGTGCACCCCCAAGACATACCACTACGCGCCGCCGCTGGTTCCAATGAATTTCTCTGGATGCCTTGAGAGACATGTCACTTCTAATATTATCAATATTAACAAATTGTAATATTTATACTTAGATTTTAATTCCCTTTAAAATGCAGAGGAAATCTGAAACTGCGTCTAATTTAGCAACGCTTCATATTTTATGAAAGCAATATTTGTTACAACGAAATAGATTTTTGGGTGTAAACTGTCTAACTTTATACTAAATTAATCAATAAGCGTTGCCAAAACTTTGTGTTTTCTTTTCAATATTCAATATTATAATACCTTATATCATATTGTAATATTTAATATTGATAAAAAAGACAACTTTTAGAAATGCTTATTGATTAATTTAATAAAAAGTTACACAGTTTATACCTAAACATCTATTTTATTATGAATTATAACTGTGAGGGTTGCCATAAATATATAATATTAGTTGTTTGATTTAAAATGATTCTGTTTAAAACTGGAAAACAGTGTCAATGTGATTAGGATTAATTTACATCGACGAATTTAGAATGTATGTTTTTCATCAACTCTATATTAAACGTAATACAAATATATTTTAATTCAAGTAATTACTTTATACATTACATTATTAATTTGCGAATGCAAGAAGCTAAATAATATATTTAAATTTAACTGTATGAGATTAAAATAACGGATATGGGTTAAATTAGTGTCAAAATTTTTTTGTATTTAGGACAATAGTAAAAAGGTTAAGGGAAGAAGTTGATTTTAATTATAATGTAATCCAGGAATAACTATTTGTAAAACTGAAAATCTAATTTATCAGTAGAAATAATCATATAACTGTCAAAAGATGTTTCATTTTCATAACAGATATGTACCTGAATGAATTATGCATATGTATGAGTCGACTGAACTTAACATTGTTTGCATTTGCTCTTTTATATTTACGTAACTAATGAAAATAAACTAAAACGTTAAAAGGTACTTATAACATAATTTATCTTATGAGCAACTAAATAAATTTCTCTTCGTTTTAATGCTTTTTAAGTTCGTATTTATACCTCCCCGTATTTTATAATAATTTAAACAGCTATTGATTGTTATTTTTTCCCAGAGTTAATTTATTTTTGCGAGAGCCATCGCTCAAAGAGGACTATCCCTATTTAGTTGCCAGATAAAGCAAGCTAAGTGTTTGAAAATCTTAAAATCGATAAGGTCCTTACCGTTAAGGAAATGTAGTAAAGCATGGCTACTTTAGTATTAGTATCCAAAATTAAACATCTTCAAATAAAAACATTTATGAAACAAGCGCTGTTGCATTTTAAAATTAATATGAACGGAGGTAATTCAAAAATGCCGTATAGAATACTTAAAAATAACCTTAAAGTTAGATATTGAAATTTACATTTAAAAGCTGCTGTAGGTTGTAAAATGCATGGGGTAAGGGCAGTTGCTTTAATTTAATTAACAAACGTTTTATAGTGTTTATATGTTTTTTATGTCAATTGAAACCTTTTTAACAATACTAAATTTTTGCAGAATGATAGCGTTTTTAGGTTTAACAGGTTCAAAGCTACCGGCGTTTAATTATGAAGGTCACTACGTTTATTTATATTTGACAAATACTTAAATATTGTTTCTAATACATAAATGTTTTACAAGTTAATATTTTACTTTTCATGAACGTTGTTCGCACTGTATTCTGTTCTCAGAATTGTTTCATAACTTTTAATACTGAATGTATATTCCCTCAAAATCATACCGATACGTAGGGCAAATTCAAATAAAGCAAATTATGTTATCATCCAAACTTCAAATTCCACTTAGCCAACTAAAACTGTTATTTCACAAATAATTTAAAGTCAGTTTTACACTAGTATACTTTGTATGTTTGTGCCGCTTAAAAAAGTTGCTAATAAGACTTCCTAGAAGTTGGTTCGTTTGTTCACGGAGCAGCGCCATTATTTATAATAATAGCGGTATGTTTTAGGCAAGTTGCCATATACCTTAATAAAATAACTTAACATTCTGAATATTAAATATCAATTTGTCGGTTTTGAACCACCCAGATAGTTTTATCTTTTGAAAACGAATGTAGTAATAAATCGAAATTGCTTTGCGGCTAGAAGTGTCATCGACAAAATGAGCAATATAACACAAAGTGATGTCATGTATAATGAGAATAATATGTGATCTAGAACACTTACTTGGGGTACTTCATTTACTACATCGATTGCATCATGAACAACAATTAAGAAGTACCACTTAACATGATCACTAAGTTCAACCAATATTTTTCTATTATACAGGTATGTACGGAAGTAATTTAAAAAGATACCTTTAAAATGGTGTAATCAACATCTTGGCAAATTTTTGCGGTAGTGCAATTGGATGTATCTTTTCTATTAAGCTGTTTGGTTGCCCCTCTTCTGAAGAGACGCATTTATTAATTTAATCAGGGTTTATACTGTAATATCTAGTAAACATTTAATTAATTGGACCGGTTTCATACCGAACCTTGAACATAATCTATTTTTCATCATAATGATATGTGTTTACATTTGTGAGGGAAATTGAAAATGTTCACACATTGATCGTAATGTTTACATCTGAAAATAGATGCCTATCTGGTATAGTCAAATTTCAAGCTGGAATCGTGGATATTAATTGAAAATAATTGTTAAACAAGTTTACTACATGTAATGGATGCTTATTTTTATAATGTCAGTAACTACTTCATACTTTTAGTTTCTGGATTAACGTTTTTACATGCAATTGAATTAATTACTCTCCAAAGTTAGCTATTTGGCAGGAAAAGGTTTGTATGACCATCATAATTACTTCTCTTAATATCGCGTTATGATTTAGGATGGGTTGCATAAAATCTTGGTACATGTTTGATAACAATTAAAAGCCTTAATTAAGTTCTACGCTAAAAATCTAGTTAGTTAAAACTATTTTTGCCTCGCAACCTAATTAGTGGATATATTCAATTGTGTGTAAACATTTAACTGATCTTTATACAATCGGCCTTTATAATTACTGTATTATGGCTACATCTTTTAAGATAATACTGAAATCTTTTATTTTTATAAGAAAAACATATTACGACGGGAACCAAAGTTTTAGATTTAGATATAATTCTAAAGCTTTCTGAGTATACAATATTAAAGCAATTATTTATTACTTCCATGGATCTTGCTAAGGTAGCACAGTATTTATCATCATTATCGGACAAACTATTTTCATAGAAGCAATGAAGTGACGCATAGTAGCGGTACACACGGTAACCACTAACATTTGAAGTTTAATGCCAGATACCCAATTATACCTCTGTATGCATGCGTAGGACGCAAATCTGAAATTACTTCACTGCTTTGTTGAATGAAATTTGGTATTCAGTTACAGTTTAAATTAAAATCATCTTAGGAAATTGTTTTAGCGTTTCATTGCTAAATATGCGCTGTTCATTAATTTCAGATTTGGTAGCTGCTTATTTGACGAAATCAAGAGTAGCACTAATCTAATAATAGCCGAAGATAACTGAATTAGCTTCTATCCACCAGTTTCATTCAGATAGAACATCAAAGTATAGAATGACAGCATGAGGGTTCTTTACCCTTACGAACACTGCATATCAATTCTTCAGTCAGGAAGATTATGTCAATAAATGTTTGGGAGTTTGACGATGTACCTTTCGGTGTTTATTTATCATAGTAGTACGCTATATCAGGTTAATATTACACAAAATGGATAACAAAAGTCCACAAAGAAAGTCATTTTGCGGCGTCCTGTTATATGATAACAACGCTCCAGCTGACAAAAGCTGATTTTGAAATTTGCAACAAGTCCATTGAGTGACCACTTTCTGTTCTCTAATTGAAAAAACAGTTTTGGCGATCTCATTGTTTGGACGATGAAGATGTGATGACGGCAGTAAAGGGATAGTTTAAAACAACCTTAGAGCAATACTGCAACAATACATAAAAGTTGCCGGTATATTAAAATTTTAAGTTAAAAAAAATAGTTTCAGAATGCTCGCTTCACTCCTTCTATGTTAGGAACAATAATTGACTAACAGCCCTCGCACGTATGGTTTTAATCAAACTGAATATAATCTTGGAAATATGATGTATTATTCTGTAATTACTATGTCCAACTTTTTAAATTGAAGGGTTCCCCTGTTGACTTATGCATTGGTTCCATACTTCGAGATGAAGTGTCTTTCTGGTATAGAATTCGCCGTACGAGTGATGTAAACGTTGTCTGCAAGCAGGCAAATTATTTAGTAATACACTAAAAATGAACTATATACCCTAAAAAATGAACAAACAATGAGAACGGTATATAATATCTAAATGGATTATTAATCTGTTATTAAACAAACATTACTCGAAAGCATGGCTTAAAATTTTATTGCCTGCTTACAGCTTTCAGCATTTTAGTTTTCCTTACGTAATTCTTTAACTGAACTAGTAAATTAAAAATTATATTCAAGGAGAAAAGAAACAACTTTATGAATGTGAGAGAATTTAACATGGTTCACAAAACTTAAATAATTAACCCATACTTGAAAATTTTAAACGCAATTTGCTAGTATAAAGTAATTAACAAGCAGTGACGTATTGTTCTACCAACAAACAGCAAAGTAATTCTGAACTTTTAAAATATCCATGTTCGTATGAAGATAATAGAGCAATGGTCACATACTAACAGATGACTCAGTTATTCCAAGAGGGTATAATATAAGTGAACGTTAAACTATGAATAAGTTAGTGAGGTAAATGAGATTGATTTGGAAGTATAGTAGAAGATACTGTAAAAGGGATACCTAATAAAGCTTTGAAAATGGAAAGTTGGGCATGGTTAAATATTTTGAAAATGTTGCAGAAATAATAGATTTATTGACCGAACCTTCGCAAAGTTTAACGACTAAGTTATTTTCGTAGTTTTGTAGCATCTACTTACTAAATTAGCATTAGCAATAAAGCATGAGTTAACCATTAAGTGTAAAGTTTAGCAAAATGTTCCTCATAATTGTGAAATATGGCGAATTTTAAAGGTGAACCATACTGGAAATGGAGAAATTTTTTTTGTTGTACACAAAATCAAGTTATAAATTATTGTAATGCCTTCATATACCTTCTAAGGGCAGTAAAAAATGAATGCGGAACTTGGATGACTGGCTAAGGAGTTCAAGTAGACACACTTGTTTTATAAAATTAGCTTTAGCTATGTTACAAGTGTCCGATGTGCCAAATTAGAAAGCGAGCCACTAGATCGAAAAAAATGTACGGTTGAAAAATTGCCGAAAGCAGCCCCAGTCTGTTGTCACTTAGAGTAATAGATATTTGAGGGATAAATATTTGTTCTGGCGTATAACTTGAATTAAATGTTTTAAAAAGTTATTACAGCTCATGAAACTCGATAGAGTAAAGTTAACTTAAAAATCTGAAACAGGATAACAAAGTTATAGAAAATAGGCCAGTATTATAAGTACGTGTTAAGTAAGTACGACTTTTAATAAAAGTTAAATCTGTTTTTGAGGAATTGAGAGATAAGTTTTAAGTGCCTTATTACTTGAGTAACGGTAAACTAATAAATTAAGCCATAGCCCTAAAAACAGTTGAATATGAGTTATGCGATGAGAGAATTGATGTGCATCAAACAAAAATTATAAGTTACTACGAGATACTTCAGTAATGAAATAAAATGTGCCGGTGACCTGCTAACAAAGGTACCCCTATAAAACCTTGGTTAATATCGTCGAATAATGTAATCAAAAAATGGATACCATTATCAAATGGATGGGTGGTCTTCGATTACATCTTCAAAACGGTACTATTTAATTAAGCTATTACTCTAATATACACAAAAATTAAACTATGGTTAGAAATTTTTACGAACGATAGATTACAACTGAAAGTTCAACACATACTTTTCTCAATTGCATCAACTTTGCGTATAAGTTGATGAAAAACGATAGTCTTGCCAACATATCTCATGTAATCTGAATTTATTAGGTCAACAAGCTTTGAATTAATAAGTTGAACGTTTTAATGGTAGTATATCGCAATTCATTACCTCCTCAGAGCTTGAATGTTCTTTTACCATTTGCAACTAGGAATTTAATTGGATTTACGGTTTCTATTACCTTTTGGTTTCTACCATTCTTAAATAATTATGTTTGTGTGGTTAATGCATTTGTTCCAAATTTCAGGTGTAACCATATGTAAAGACTTCTGCCATATGTCCAAAACCCCTTTTCATGGAATCGAATTCCCCAATTCTGCTATCGTAATGATCTATAGATATTTATCGAATAAGCTTAATTGCATTAAATTGACAAGAATAGGGTGAAAGTCTAAGAACATAGAGGTTACGTTTCGTAAATTAAAATGTCTACTTTACACCCTACAGGTTTTTTACGCACATTAGCTAAAATTAACAGGTCTGATTTTAAAACACTTTGAAGAAATTTGATATTTTGTCGATTTAACCGGTTGCGGAGTCTGACTCCTTTTGCAAACACTTGAGTGGTAGCGTTTTGCGACAACCCAATGGTAGCAAGTATGTTTTCTTACCCACCAACATGAATTAAATTAGTTCAAACATAGCTGATTTGTAACTTTCTGGAGTTTTACTAGTTTTAAATGCATAGGCTGTTGTAATAAGCGCTCAGTCGTTCTTTCCAACGCTTTAGCCTTCTCTTTAATGTTGCTTATCTAATTTCCAATGCACGCGCAAGGCGTTTATACAGTTGAATAATTGGTGTCACGGTTACTTTGTTTTCAAGTGAAATACTCAATTATGTTTTTAATTAAATCATCCACAGGTAAAGCACAACCATGTATTCTAGAAGCTGTACTTATACACGATAGAGATCTACTGTAAATAAATGCAATTTAGCCATTAAGGACATAAATAAATAATTTAATTTGATTATTTTTCTAAAATTACATTTTAATAACACAATTATCAGAAAATTTTTATTTAAATTTAAGTTTACTTAGTTTTATATATATATACATATATATATATATATATATATTGAATGTTCACGTTGAAAAGAACAAATTCAGTTACAAAATACTAAACACTTATTCAGAAAAACGTTCGTACACCTGGATTAAGGTTTTTAATCTCCCATATTTTAACATATACATTAATTGACACTTCTGTTTTTCTGAAATCGATATCAACTTTGTTATTTCCAATATAACACCCTCTATATTATTATTGGTTTGGATAGCCAGTCAGAGAACCTTACTACTAAACCCAAATCTCACTTACTTATTATAATTATTTATTCCAATAGTCACATAAAATGAATTTAGGTATAAACATAGTTGAGCATTAGGAATAATTATGATGAAAACTAATTGATTTGAATTAAATAATCGTTCACTTCACGGAACAAGCTACGCAGGTTATTTCTCCCTGAACGATTTGAAGAAAGATAGTTTGAAATTTCCAAATAAAGTAGATACCCTCGTCTTTCGCACATACCTTATTTATATGTTTCAAACACAAAATTGTATACGTACCTATATCTGTCATCTTACGATTCGTTATTTGTTAAATGCATTCAGAACTAATAATTTGTGTAATAAATAGTTAAGTTTGTAATGTGTTTAAGAAAATTCTGAGTTTCCTTAAATTAGTAGTTCTACAGTGAGTAAAATTGAAAGGAAGTTCGGAAACGGTTGGTACAATTGTTTGTTTGTCAAAAGTAGTTTGCCAGTTTAGTAATTTATTTAATACCTTACTAAAAATTAAATTAAAAAATGCACCTAACAGACAGAGAAGAATTGGGACGCTCATGATGATTGATGTCGGAGGTCGAATACGAATTCAGGAAGGAGTTTGTAATTTACTTAATGAAATTCGTCGTGAACGACTGCCTATCTGTAAGGTAGACAATTTGGTCATGTCACAGATTTACCTAAAGGATGATTAGCTAGTGTATATGAAGACGTGAAACTAGATATTGTCTTTGAAATAAAAGAGCATCCTCATTCAACCCATAGTTCTTTGGGGAAATGAACAGTATCAAAATAATTAAAACCAAAATTTGATCCATATAAACCCAGCTTCTTGCAAAAGTTAGTAGAAGACGACTACGGCAGAAGATCTCAATTCTTTGAACAGATCGATGAAATGAGGAATGAAAATCTAAATATTGTTCATAAAGTAGTTTTCATAGGTAACGCGATATTTTTGTTGAACGGTCACTTCAATAGACAAAATTACAACCGAAAACCCTCAGCGGATGTAGGAAGTGCATACACAATTTCCTCAGAAAATTAATGTATGTTTAGAAATACTAGGTAAATAAATCGTAGATGCATAGCCCTTTGTTGTGACACTAAACGGAGAATTTTTGCAATTATACGGAATTGCAGAGTTAGCTATTATATTTAGATTTCCAAATAATCTCGAATTGCCAAATGACGAAATAAGATTTCAGAAATATGGGGCGCCTCCAAAGTATTCTATCGACGTCAGGCAATTTCTAGACGTTACGTTCACTGACCGGCAAATGGATTGGTAGGAGGGGACCTATCCAGTCGTGACCTAGATCATCGGGCTTGACCGTTCTCGAACTTTTTCTCTTGAGTTATTTAAATATAAAACTTACTCAAACCAACCAAATTATTTTTAAGACTTAAGTAATCGAATTCATTGGGAAATCCGTCGAATCTCTCCAAAAACTCTTCACGATGTACAAGGAGAAATAACTTGCCGCGATAAGAAGTGCCATAAAGTAGACGGACACCAACTTGAACATTTAATTCAAGTTACTGAGTTTCTATTTAGTAATCTTTAACCCTTAGTTATGTTTATGTATTTCTGACTATGTACATAATATTTAATTAAGTAATTATAACAAATATGTCAAATGGAGGTTCACTGAGGAAACATAAGAATGTGCAGAGAATTCAATTTAAAATAACAAAGGCAATGTCAAAACCGGAAGTGATATTAAATTATTGTATATGTCAAAGAATGGCAATTAAAAAGGCTCAGTTGACTTATCCCAAAACTTTTTAAAATGCATGATAAATGATAAATTTCCGATATTACCGGAAGTGTCGCCATATTAAAAACATCTTTAATAAATTGAACAAGTAACACGAGATAATTTACCAAGGTGTGACTTGAATTCCTTTATTCAGGGAGAGTCAATATTCATTCTCCAGCGATCGGATATGTATTCTACAAGGAAAAATAGGACAAAAATCAAGAATACTAAAATCCTGAAAGCGAATCTTTTTTAAAGTAAAATTGGAATGAAAAATTAACATTTTGTAATTTACGTTTATTCTTATCAAATTCAAATACAAGACAAGTAACTTAAAATATCAAAAACAACGAAAACCAGACAAATAATTCCTTAATAAATTCTCAAAATTGTTACCATTTTCATTAATACACGCGCATAATTTATTACTGGAGTTCCTGGCAACCGAAACGATATTATTATCATTTATATCTGCTGTTACTGCGTGAATAGGGGCGATAATCGGATCCACTCCG
The DNA here is from genome assembly GCA_024586415.1 of Phrixothrix hirtus. Classification (NCBI taxonomy): domain Eukaryota; kingdom Metazoa; phylum Arthropoda; class Insecta; order Coleoptera; family Phengodidae; genus Phrixothrix; species Phrixothrix hirtus. The sequence continues at coordinate 9,754 of JAHWXV010186183.1, forward strand.
GCAGGTACAGCTAAACAAACTTTTTCTTTTAGGTATCCCCACAGCCAAAAATCTATTGGAGTTATGTCAGGAGACCGCGGAGGTGACGCTATTGGTATACCCTAACTAATCCATTCATTACGAAAATGGCGATTCAAAATTTCCCGTACTTTAATGTAGCATGTTCAGGCGCTCCGTCGTGTTGGAAAAACAAAGTTGCGGGTTGTTGTAAAGGAATATCCTCTAATACTCCTAAAAAAGTTTTATCGCAATCGATTCTGTAATTTTCACCATTCAGTATTCTTGGCATAAAATATGGATCGTTGATCATTTTTCTCAAAATACCAACCCAAACATTCACAGGCCACCTCCTTTGCTGATTCCATCGGCGTACAGTATTAGGATTCTGCCAGTGCCAATAATGAAGGTTGTGGTGATTGAAAACTCCTTGCTGGTTGAAATGAGCTTCATCGGTAAACAAAATATCAAGTAAAAATTCTGGATTTCGCTGAATTTTGCCTCATAACCGTGTGCAAGGATCTACTCTCAATATGTTATCTCCAGAATGCAGCATTTGAACAGGCTGTAACTTGTATGGATACAAGTTGTACCTTAGAATACTAGAAACAGAGAAATAGGTGTAATGCCTATTGCTTTTCAACAAAGGTATGCTGGTGATAGGATTATTCTCAACATCCTACAATAACTGTTCCTCCTGTCGCCATGTAGGTGTTCGAGGTCAACCGACATACAAAGAACGTTTTGGAGTAGCGCACCTTGTCTCCACAACTCCGTGTTTCGACGTTTTGAATTTTTTTGTGGTTTAGCATGGTTGTTATTATTACGAGTGCCTAAAACTTTTAACATATCGGCGTATTCTCTGTTAGTATACCCTGACATTTTGAATGTAAGAATACCTTTGAAGTAAATAATACAAATCAAATAAACGGTAAATCCAAAACCGAATAAACGTTAAAGTTAAGTGGCTAATAGTTTTTGTTTCAAGTTACTTGTTTTGTATTTAAATTTGATTAGAATATAAACGAAAAATTATAAAATGTTAATTTTTCATTCCTATTTTACTTTAAAACGCCTTCGCTTTCGGAATTTTAGTATTCTCGATTTTGGTCTTAATTTTCATTGTAGAATACATAACCGAGCGCTGGGGAGTGAATGTTGACTTACCCTGTATATATATATATATATA
>JAHWXV010186192.1:0-15412 GCA_024586415.1 Phrixothrix hirtus
AGTAAACTGGTATACCCCAATAACTTAAAGGGAATGAAATGTATTAGTCTTCTAATGGATGAATGGCTTTGCAGTAAATCCATTAAATTATACAGCCAAGAATTTTTTACTTTCTCTTACCTATATCATATACCATAGTGTAAAGTATTGTCTTCGTTCAAAATTTTCGATATGGAAATTTTAGTGGAAATACACGTTTACGAGTCCCTGAGTACGCAAACAATGTTTTAAAAAATTGGTCTATCTGTGTATGTGTGTGAGTGTGTGTGTGCGTGTGCGTGTACGTGTGCGTGTGCGTGTGCGTCTGTGTGTGCGTGTGCGTGTGCGTGTGTGCTTGTGCGTGTGAGTGTTCATGTGCGTGCATGTGTGCATGTGCGGGCGGGTGCGTGCGTGCGTGCGTGAGTGCGAGCATGCATGCGCGCGTGCGTGCATTCGTGCGCGCGTGTGTGGGTATGATCAGAACATCTCTAAAACGAAAATCCGTAGATAAACGAAATTTGATATCTCAGTTTATATCCATCGTCGCACGCGACTGCAACAATTTCACTAAAATCGGATAACCGGAAGTGCCACTTTATTCATGTAATTTTTTTGTTTTTCGCGATTTTCTCGAAATCGGTTGTAACGATTTTTTAAAATTTATTGCGCTTTTTAAACATTTAATGCCCTTTCATATAGTTAAGACAAATTCTCAGAAAAATTGCCATAAAATGAGTAACCGGAAAAGACTTATCATTAACTATCAGTACTATAACTCTGAAACTGGAAGTCCATGATAAATAAAAATTTATATTCGAGGTTCTAGGTGCCTTTGTATGCTAAATTAAGGATTTGGTTAAAAGCAAATAACCGAAAGTACAACTTCATTTCTGTTATTTTTAGATATTTTCCGAATTTCTCGTTTTTCGCGACTTTCTCTAAATCGGCTATAACGATTTTTTAAAACTTATTGTGTTTCTTAGCCATTTAATGACCTTTCATAGAGGTTAGGTAATTTCTCAGAAACGCTTCCGTAGATCGACTAACCGGAAGTATCGTCATCGTTAACTCTAAATAAAATTACTATGAAACTAAAAATCCTAGTTGAATAAAAATTTATATTTGTGGTCATAGCTGGTTTTATATATCAAATCAAGAATTTGGTTAAAATCTAATAACCGGAAGTTCCACTTTATTTTTATCATTTTCAGATATTTTCCGAATTTTCGTTTATCGCGATTTTCTTGAAATCGGCTATAACGATATTTTTAAAAGTTGGTATATTTCTTCACTACATCATTCCATTTTATATGAACTAAACAATTTCTCTAATAAAGTTTCAAAAATCTAGTAACCAAAAGTACTTGAAGTATTAACTGTGAACAACATATCTCAAAAACTAAACATCATATAAAAGTAAAATTTTATATTTAAATTATATTTTAAGTAAAATGGAATGACCGAAAGTACCATTTTATTTTTGCGATTTTCAAGTCTTTTGCGATTTTCTCAAAAACAGTTATAACATTTTGTTTAAACTTACTACAGTTATTATGACTTTAATGACCTTTTACGTGAAGTTATCGGTTTTCCCGAAAAAATGCGTTGAAGCAAGTTATCAGAGAAAATTTTCGGAGTTAATCAGCCTTTCGCCTGTCCAGTAACTTAGATGGTGGCTGCTACAATTATCGTTTCCAAAATAAAAGTAAATAATGATTTAATCTTTTACGGACACCATTTTCATATATACGTAGGAGAAAGTCGTGTGTTGCCTCACACCAGATTATTTTTATTTATTAATGATGATCGTTGAACGTTTTCTATTTCAAGTTCTAGAAGTAGGCATACAAACTAAAAAGGAATGGGAGCGGGCTTAAAATATGGATTAAAATTATATTAAATTAGCGGACTTATTGTGGTATAGAATAATTAGCAGGAAACTTAAGAAGCTGGTTCGTTATTTTGGTCACTATTTAGTGAATTAATTTTTATAAATTAAATAGCCAGAGGAATAAAGTAGGTGAATATTCTTACTTGCTTACTTACTAAATTGTTAGTTAAGTAATATGCCCCTATACTCGTATTAACCTTTTGACTACTATTTAATTATTTAAAATTAATCCATTAAAGTTTTTTCCAAGATATTTGAATCACGTTCTTAAGCAACCTGCTTATTACATAACAAAAATTTCCTATACTACAATAAGTCCGTTAGTTTAATATTGTTACTACAATCAATATTTTAGTCCCTCTCCCCACATACTTTATGACTGGTACTCGACCCAAGTGCTGATGATGCCAACTCTTTACAAGCTTTAAAGGCGAAAACGTTCTGAAACGTACATTAGTATACAAAAAGTAAAATAAATAAATATTTTTTGGTTTTAACCTACAAATTTTCCTAAAAATGTTGAGATAAATAAATTAATTAAAATATTAGCAGTTATCGCGTTTATTTACCTGCAATTACACGAAAAATTTTATTGGCTCTATGAGTTTCAGAATATTAACATTTTGGTACAATTCTACTCGAACACGGCTTGCCCTCATCCGAGCAAATGTTGAATTGCTCAAGTTTTTAAAACTTTTATTCTCTTGCTTGATTTCCTCTTCCTATAAAAACGTGTGATATCAGATGTCAAATTGCATTCAGAAAGAAACTAAAAATATAATAATCACGTGGTTTCTTAGAAGTTAACGTTGAGATGAACTAGATGAAATTATAATATGAGCTTAATTACCCTGGTTGTTCCCAATCTTGCAATATCAGTGGTCATTTATCCAATAACATTGCGAAAATTTTCTTTGGCTTCTCTATATCGTGGATAAGCATGGTAAAGTTGGTACCACCGTCTGTAACTAAGTATGACTTATTAAAAGCTACTTTAGTCTTTTTGGTTCGTTTTTCGAAGTTTCCTATGTTAGATATTGTTCTTACCCCTTGATAATGATTAGTGTCTAAAATGTTTTCTCATAATTTATTTTCATCCTTGTCTTCATCTTCGAACAGTTTTCAAAGATCCTCATCATCAATTTTTTTGTAACTTCAAGGACAATGGAGGGGGTTAAGTGTTAGACATAATCTTGAGGAAACTGTTTAGTGATTACATAAATCTCTCAGCTCTTCATAAACTATACGTACCTCAGGCATTCCTGCCATTTAGATATTCAGTTGTCCTTTAATCAAGAACTTGATATATTTTCAATACCTTGATCGACTTCTTCGACTGTGCCCTGGGTTTGTAGGGGACTGTGCGTTCTAAAGTTACACAATGTACATATTTTCGCACGTTATCAGACTGAATGACGTACAGGGTTACTACAGTTAAAAACATGTAATTAAATTGTACATTACCTTCTCAGATGTTTTTGGTTCCAATACAAAACTAATTTTGTTATATGGCCTTAGTAAACTATTACAAACTTGAATTCACAGCATCGGTTATATGAAGTAGTTTATCAGCTGCGAATAGTAGTTTGTATTTTCATCTTCCGACCAGTGCTTCTTAACTCAAAATTACATTTACCTCAAATAAGTCTTCAACAACAAATTAGGACATCGGTTTAGGATAGATTAAAATAATCTAGCATATTAGACAATGTTTCTGCCATGATAAACTTGTATATCACACAGACTGCCATATCAATTTAAATTAGGACAAGTTAGTCTATCCTAGGAGCCTTAGATTGGTTTCAGGAAGATTCAAGAAGATTCTGAAATAATATTAGTCAAATATAAATCTAAACCGTTAGATGTAACAGAAGAAGGAATCAACCTCGTAATAAGAAACTACCATGAAGGAAAAACTAATCATAGAGGTATAGAAGAAACCCATTCAAGACAAAAACGAAAATATTACTGTCCAAGTCAAACTTATATAAATAATTATGAAGTTTACCAGTTAACGAGATACGATAGGAAACATGTTAATTTAAAATTTAGTATAACCCCCACAGCTACAAAGTCCTTTCAGATACTGCATGCAGGCAGTATAACTTAAAAAATTATAAATTTCTTACAACAATAGATTCATTTTCAAAATATGTATAAGCATATAAATTATTAGCGGACAAGGGATGGAAGTAGTCAACAACTTAACAGAATGTTTTACACATCACCATATACTTGAGCAAATAGTCTTAGATGATGGATTAGAATTTAAAAATTCAGTATTAGAAGAATTCTTAAAATTACATAAAATAGAAATCGACTTTAATTAGTGGTCAGCACCCAGAATCAAATAAACTTATAGAAAGATTACATTCCACTTGAATAGAACACATAAGACTATTTAACAACCAAGGCTTATACAAAAAGAAATACATAGAAATTAAAGTAAACTGCGCTCTTCTAGCACATAATAATACAATTCATTCAGTAACTAAACTGAAACCAACAGAAATTATGGCAGGACATTTAAATCCTCGATCTCTTTCGAAATCGAAATAAATGAGCAATTAATTAGTAATTATATAACCAATCATAAAAATAAGGTACAACTGTTGTACAAAACTTTTAACGCAAGCATTCAGAAAAATGAAGAAAAGCTAGTCTTAAAATGCAATGAAAGCTGAGAAGAATTATACCAGAAATACCCAACCATGTATTTGTAAAGAATAAACAGAAACAAGCTAAACCAGAAAATCAATATAAACCCCAATTAATAGAAAGAATTAATAAAGAATTAAAAACCGCGAAGATCATTGCAGGTCACAGCATTACCACAAATAATATACACTTATCTAATATTAAGGTACCCACAAAACAATTTCATAATTTTCTAGCCCTTCCAGGACCTTTTGGGATCAAATTTGTCCCTTAATCGGAGTCTAAAAAATATAACAGAAAATAATCTAAGAACTATTCGCTCCGTAAAAGATTAATTTTTATTGGAAGTGTCACTGAATTCCATTTCACTGTCACTAGAATCACTCTGAATTGTAGTTTGAATAATCTTTGTCTCGGTTACAATGTCCGTAGAAACTTCTTGTTCAACATAATCTTTCTATATTTTTAACTTTAGCACATACTGCGTTCCTTTACTCTGCTGAAATTGCGGCAAAGCGTTCCTCTGCTAACCTTTTTAGAAAAAATTGTATAAACTGTCAAAATAACAGTTAACTGAATGAAAAAGCTTATTTTACGTTTACTGAACACTGACTTCGCTCTTACGTCCTTGCAATACATTTTTTTGTCCGCGACCACGTTTAACCAACCTTTCCATAATCATATACATATGTTAATATCCCGAATTTTATGGTAATATACAAATTTAGAAATTTAACTTATTTCTACATCTTATCGATTATTTAAACTCTCATCTTAGCTTAATTTTTCAATTTCTTATTTTAATCTTTTGAACATTATGTACATAACATAATATGGGCCAGTACAGTAGAAATAATTTCAATGTAATGGTGCTAAAGTGAAATAACTTTAATTTTCAAAATTTCGCAAACTATTGGAGATAGCAAAACTGCTAGACCATCTTTTCTGGTCAATTTTCGATTTCCTACCAGCTGTGCAAGAACGTATACAATTTTCTTTACATCCTGTATATCTGGTGAACGACATACTGCCATTAAATCAATTAGAATTTAGTGTCCTAGTTGCGTTTCTTAGTATATAAGATAGAATATCCTCTTTATTTTTACATAATGTTACCTATATTTTATGATGAAATCGCATAATTATATTACATCTTCAATTGTGTTATGCATTTTCTGGTCCTTTGTGATCAATTTTATGTGTAGGTACGTAATATTATTATATTACATAATAGATATTGAATTATTATAATTAATTTGATATAAGAAATGGAACATATTGATAAAAATACCTTTATTATAAAACATGATAATATTCTAAGTAATATAACAATATTTTTTGTTTTGTATTTTATAACCTATCATAATATTAGATCTTCAGGTAGTTCAACGACCAAATCCAAATGAAATACGAACTTATCAGAGTTAAATTGAAGTTTTCTAGCGATAGGAGAAATGTATATCGAAAACCTATTGCAAAAAATTACTGCAGGCAGAAATTTTAAGATGTAACCAATACACTTAAGAAGAATCTACTAAATATTGAAGATATTTCCACACAGAAAGAAAAATCGCTAGATTAAGAGATAATACAAAAATTAATAGATTATTTTCACAATACATAGGATAAAAGTAAATAATTCAAATATTTGACAAGTATTTCGGTATATGACGCATGACGCATATGACAAAAATAGCAAAAGTTGGTTTTAGAGAAGGAAATGTTGTCAGTTCCTAGTAGAAAATCTGAACAAGATTTATAAATTTCTGTAGTTAATATGGTAATAGAATTCAACATTTTGCAGGGTTATGACGGAGAAAAAGAATTACATATCTTTATATGAGGGTGGACAGAAATTTCAAAAGTAAAAGAGGTAAATATTAAGTAACCTCGAATAAACATGCCTCAATTTTAAAGATACCAACCCTGACACTAAAATACATTTTGCAAAGTTGGCTGAATTAAGACTAAAAGAGGGCATTCTTTCTGGCACTCATTTTCGTTGTGTTTGTACTCACCGTGTAAAGGCGAAACAATTGTAGATGTTTCTATTGTTAGTTATAATTACTATTGTTTCCGAATAACTTGTAAGCCACCATCACCAGACTATTATTCAAATAGACGCACTAAGAAATCAATCAAACATTTTGAGTACGTAATGCAATTCGCCTTAAGGAAATGTTTAAATCCATGGTTATAGAATACGTGAGTTATATTCAGAATTTTATTCAAGGTGTACACTGGATTACAAACAAAGCTACAATACACTCTCGCTCAGACTATTACCAAAATGGTGATGATACAGTAGGACATAAGAATGCCGTTGCTATATCTAAACATTTAAAAATAACGTGTGTCCAAGAAGTCTTGAAATCAGGCTTGGTCACTAAATAAAGGTAACATGTCATATCTAGAATCGTACAGCATTAATCGAATAACCAAATTTCGTTAGTGCAACATTAAAATTAGGTTAAATGAATATTAGTCTGTTGAAAATACTATAATTCGATAACTCTGAATAATATTCTAGTTTACAATATAATTTCACTGGATAAGTTACTGAACTAGTCAATTTAAGGTGAAGTAATTTAAATAAGTTTAAATAACACTTCTGTTGAGCATTAGACTAAATTATCCGCAAATATCGGTTGTTGGCTGTCGTTTCCTCTAGGTACCTATCAAATAACGATGAAATAATACGATTACATTTAAGTCTAAAAGGAATTAGTATTATTCGATTGCTCAAATGAATTATGACAAAATTTCTCTTCTAGAAGAAAACTTAATTAGATTACCACTGTCTCGTAAGTGTAGATATCTTCCAAACAAAATCATTAAGTCCACTTAGAGACGAATCTTAACACATTAAATTTAAATTCTATTAATTCTTAGGATATACGAAAACAATTAAATTATAACTCAAAATAACTGTACTCATTTAAATAAATAAACAACAAGGTTGTTTATTAAATTATGCAATGTTATAAGAAAATTTAGTCCAAAACCCCTGAAATAAAAGAAAAAAAATTGTTTAGTAAAAAATAGTTCACTGAAATATTGTACTGAAAAGGAAAATAACGCCAGTTAAAATTCCAAGTTTGATAATCAAAATTTAGTCCCTCCCGAAATTTTACAATGTAAAAATTAATAGCATGGCTCAAGACGACTCAAGTAACCGTTGGGCTTAGACGGAATCGATCTAATATTAACTCATATTGTAGCTAACATACGTCGAATGGGGCTATGCGCAAACTCAACACTAGATAGGAATCTTCCTGTAAACACTACGCCATGATGAACTTATTTCAATCCAAAAAAATAGTATAATAAGTAAAAATTTCCACTTACATATAATTTTATCCAACTACTTGTTTGGTTCTTCCGGAATAAACACAAATATCACATAAGCCAAGATCATAACTAGCCTTACACCAATCCCCTCCAATTATCATGTTTGTTGCTGGGGAATGTCACATCACAACAGAAACTAATTGAAATAATTTCATAACACGAAAAAAAAACAGCAATTTTAATTCACGAGTCTATTAATTCTAGATTCCATAACCATTGGTTATGAAATTTAAAATCACCTACCAACAGCAAAATATAAAGATTTGACTTCTTCAAGCGTCGTGAAAAAAGAGTATACGTGCGGCTACACTATCCTTAATTACTTAAATTTGAAAATTCATTTTTAATAGGCAGACAGAATCAATTAGTATGGTTGAATTAAACGAAAGTTTACTATCAAACTTAAGCTTTGAATGTAAATATCAGGAAATATTTGTTTTAAAACCAATAAATCAATTACAAATGTCTAAATTAATTTCTAATATATTGTGGTTTATAAAAGAATGGTTTGTAACCAAAGTTGCATCAAATTTATTGAATAACTTAAATTTTAGTTTCCAGCGATTTTGAAGAAATAAAATTAAAGCATAATTAAACAATAACAAATATTAACCAATAATGAGCACAAGCACCGCAAATATAAGCACGCTCGCGTCCATGCGCACGCACACGTACACGCATGCTCATGCGCACCCGCACGCGCCCACTCATGCACGTCCGCACGCCCTCCCGCTCGCTCGTCCGCCAGCCGCGCGCACGACCACTCAAGCACGCACGCACGCAAACATCCACGCACGCACTTTCAAGAAGCCAATAATCACTAAAGTAAAAACGATTGCAAAAAAATTAAAATTTTCATCAGGCCATTTTCATAGCATTAGTTGCAAAGGTAACAGCTTGTCGCCAAATTCTGCAGTACAGATGATATCGATGTATTTTATAAGTTTCAAATTCTGTCTTTCAGGCAAGCTGTTTTATTTTAGTAGCAGTGGTTCACTAGAAAACGAGCCTAGTAGAGTCTCGTTTTCTGAACTTGAACTCGTGTGATAAAAATATGCCTTATGAAAATTGTTTTTTAATATACTATTCTAGAATTGATCTAATTAGAAGCTTCCTCTTTTGATCTTCACCGATGAGCTGTCGTAAACTGTCACTTTTCCGCTTTATAGTGAATAAGTGAAAATTTCGTCCTCAAATTCTTATGATAACATTTCCTGATTTGTACCTTCTAAATTAAAGAGATATTATTGAAAAAAGTCAAAACTTCACAAGGGCTAATTTCGACAATTCTTCGTGTTTTTGAGTGCCCTGAACACGTTGATACTAATTTTAGGATGCTATTTAACAATCGTCGGTTTATCGCTTACCATAGATCTTTCATGCACTCTAAATCGAAAACGTGTTATTAGATTCCTTAAGAAATTGAATGTAGTGGGAGGTGGTACCAAATCTTTTCAAGATAACATATAGTTTTGGTTGGACCATGCAAATCAATATATTTGAGTGTACACAGGGGCATTATTATTAATGAGGTTATTTTTTAGTATAGCGAATTTGTAAAAAATGGCCGGGATTGTAGAATGCACAAAAATCTAAAAACAATTTAACAAAATGCTGACAAATTTAGAGGGAACAAACTAAGGGAGGCTCCTTAAGCTAAAATTCCCTCGGTGACAGTTGAATGGGATGAGTATTGGTACGAAAAATTTTAAGATATGTTTAATTAAACTATTTGAAAGAACGTATTCAAGTAGCATACCTTTGGAAGAGTTTTTTAATAATATGGAGTTAAACAAATCTGTTGAACAGTGTTTAAACAAACCGTAGATAGAATATGTTCAATAGAACCTTCCTTGGTCCCTTAACCAACGTCGCGTTTGTATAGCTGACAATGGAGGTCTAACCAAACCTTGACGTGCTCTTTCTATAATTTATATGACATCCTGACATTTTCTATACCTGGTCATGATGTATCTGACTTAAGAATATCTGCAAAATAACTAGTCAATCTAACAGCTAGTTTATTATAAACAGATATTTGATAAAAACGTCTGTGCCGATTTGTAAAATGAGAAATATGGATTATCGTGCGGTAACTAAGTTTTTTGTTAAAAAACGTGTAATACCTACGGAATTTATTACAAAACGAAAACTGTGTTGGATGAGAGTGCATCTTTATTTGAAACTGTAAAAAAATGGATTGAAGGGTTTAGATATGATCGTGTGATCTAAGAAAGTGATCCTCCCAGTGGATGTCCAAAAAGTATAAATTGTTTTGAGCGACTAGTGGGCCCTGGCATTGAAAACTATGTGGACATATTAGATAAACGGGCATTTCAAATCCCCACCAAGGAATTGTGTATGAAAAAGTTATCTACAAACCAAATGCTACATTCCTTGACAAATGATCGAAACTCATTCAAAGTTCAAGTTTGGACTGGTTTGAAAAGGACACTAATCTTCTCTATCGATTTATAATACCGATGATCTTGGGCATACTATTACACACTTGAGATATAAAAATTAAAATAATGAATACATCGTAACTCACAGTCACTAAAGGAAGCAAAGTCAGAGCAAAGTTATGATTTCAATATTCTGGGATTCTAAACGGATATTGCTGATTTATTTACATCCAACGACAAACATTAGCGAGACAATATTATGTCCATCTTTAGGATTAAGTTACATAAAAGGTTTACGAAGATAAACCAGGTTTATTAAAGAAAATGATCAGCCTTTATCGGATATGTCCGAAATAAAGAATGATTTGCTACCAAATCCAAGTTGCTTCAGCTTTACCTACCTCTTCTAGCTCCACCTGTTTTGGTGGTAAGCAATTTTCTTTAACTTTCTGCAATTGGCTGTTCTGAAGACGTTAACGATTCGATCTTCCAGAATAAAATAGAGGTGCTGAAGCATCGTTGTCAAAGTGTATTGATATCTAAGGAGTTATGCTCGTACCGAGACTAAAAATACTTAAGAATAACAATTCATACTTACATTACTAAACGCCAAATTATGCAAATGTCACTTGCGTAATTGGGTACATCTATATGTACACCGGTGGACAAAAGTAACGTCGCAAAGTGAAAGGTAGCGCTGGCCGCCACTGCTGCTCTCTATAACACATGTAAAACGCATTATTCATATAGCGGCATACGGTTGGTTCGCTAAATACCTCAGTGTGCCTAAGGGTTTGAATTCTTCGAATCGTTACAATATCTTAAATAATTTTAAACTTAATCAAGCTGCGTACCCTACATTGTAGTTAAAGAGGAAACATTTCTATTTTAAATCAAATAAAATACTGCTTTCATTTAGTATTTCAGAACTTGATAAAGTACATTTCAATTGAAAAATTTAATTAAATTTGTAATAGTTATTCAAGTATATTTATTAGATATTGCTCATTGCACTATGATGAGGCACATTTTGTTGATTTAATTATAATTGCAAAGTTTTAATTATAAAACTTATCTTAGTAACCTGTATAAGCAATAACTGTTCAGAAGCCACGTCAGCAGTCAAACAAAAACAGTTGTTAACTAAATTTTATTATTAAAAGCCAATATTTGGAATGCAAAATCCAATTCTTCTTCGGAGCGAACTAAAAAACAACGTACAAAAAATAAAGGCATACGTAAAACGTAAGCTACTTACATATAAGTTTTTTAAAAAAGGGTAGATAAACAGACGAAACCGCAATCATAATAAAAGGAAGTACTAACACCAATGGCTTCAAAATTGATAAATGTTCCATAAAATAATCAATAAATACAGTACTAACAAAAATATTAACTAAAACTTTGCAATACGCAAATATAAAAAGTAAATAAAGTAGGTCACAATTACAAAATGGGAGGCCCAAATGAAAATAAATAAAAAAAAAGGTGCATTTGCACCGCATTCGGATAATAACTTACTCAATTATTGTCTTTCTCTTGCGTCAGTCACGTTAAAATTGTTTTTAATTATTTACGCTTCTAATTTTGAAAATACTCTTATCGGATTATAGATAATAATAGCAACTGCATAGTACCCCTAGTCATTCTTACTTTTCTGGGCGGTTTATAGTCCTTAAAGAAATCTGCATAGTTGAATATGCAAGCAATGCGAAGCGTAAATGTTTAAAGCGAATTTATTTAAAATTTTATAATTTTTCACAAATAATCTTCCTCTAAAAATTCCAAAGTTCTTTTTTTGAAAATCATCCTATTTCTCTCCTGAATTATTTAAATTCCCAGTCAAGGTAAATTAAATTTCGGCTTTTGGACAACTAAATACAGTAATTATGATTATAATAATTTTATTGTGTGAGCTACTTTTGTCAATTAATTTTTAAGCTTTACCGTCTAACTATTATGCGTTGAGGTGCTCTTACATCATTAGCTAATTGATTGCAATATTTGCGTTTAGATTGTGTTATTTATAATATGCGTGATTACTTGTGAGTCAAAATTAATTCAAACGTTCTTTTAAAAAAGATATATGAATGTAATGTTTTATTTATAAAATAACAATTAGATGCAGAAAATTTTAGGATGGTTATTTACATCTTTTATGCTTTCCTCAGAAATAAAACTTATTAAGGAGAAAACAAAATTTTTATTCGGCATAAATCAAAATCAAACAATCAATTGTATGTTTCTATGACTAATTTTCTTACATGACATGTTATTTACAGCATTAAAATTTTAGAGGTATAAGTTCGGCATACAATAAATAACTTATCTGAAAGCATATAATACTTTAAAATGTGAAACCAGCAGATGACTTTGTGGAATCTAGCTTTATATATACAGGTTGATTGAAATTTTAAAAGCACTATGGTTATCTCGCTTATATTATAAGAAAGAAGTCTGGTTATGTGGAGGCAAAATTGACACTGGTAGCTTATTAATAATATGATTTATTTTCAGTTTTTCTTTTTTACTGACAAAATAATGAAGTTACTTTCAAGTTGTTTTCATATTATTAATAAGCTATCAATTTAGTAAGTTCGCCTCAATTTAAGAAGGTATGTTACCAATAACCACATGTTTGTTTCCTATTTTAATTAGTATACCCTTTTTAATATTTTGTGCAGAAACTTTGACTATCAATGCATTCTTGTAGTCGTCTGGGTATTAAATTAATGAGGAATTGACAAACGTTTGTGCCTTGTAAACGTTCCCAAACGTTACAATATTTGGTAGAGGTCTTCTAAATTTCTTGCTTGAATGTTATCTACATTGATCCATCCCTCACGGTAGCGCCCCATAAATTTTCAATCGGATTAAGATTAGGGGAACGCGCTGACCACTGAAGCAATATTATATCGTCTTCGTGTTCTACAAACCAGTCTCGAACGATTCTAGCGATATGAATTGGTGAGTTGTTCTGCACAAATACTATGCGCCCTTCGGAATATAATATTCTAACAGTTGGTAGCATAACTTCTTCGAGAACTTCAACATAATTTTCCGCCATAAACCTTGTATTAACTTGAACTAGTTTGCCAGGTCCAGCATTACTCATCCACCCCCAATATGCTGCACTATTCCTTCCACTTCTTTTATTAGGTTGAACATGTTGAGCTTCGTATCTGGTGTTATTAGCCCTTCATAAAACTTTGTCTCCATCGTGCAATGAACAAAACGTTTTTTCATCCGTGAAAATTAGTGCATTCCAATGTCTTCCTAGACTATGCTGTGCAAACTGTAATCTTGAATTAGTCAAAGGTTGCGTTAATTCGCGTTTTCTTACAGGTCTTCAACAACGAATTCCGGATTCATTTAAAGAGCTGGCTATTTTTCCCTTGCAGCAATTGAGATGCAAATTCTCACGTATAACCGTACACGTAGTGAAATGAGAATTTTGAACAAACTCATTAATCTGTTCTTTTTCGTCGTTATGTCGTTTACAAGGACGCCCTACTCTTGGTAATGAGAATAGAGGCGGTTCCTGTTGGGCTTCTCTTTCTCTTTTGATCCATCGTTCAATCTGGTGAACCTAAAAGTTTAAATACAGATGTTTATGCCATAAATGCAGAGGTTTGAATCACTGAGCTAAGTTGTATATTATAGACTATACAGAGTGTCCAAATTTCATTATCTTTGCATGGTTTCTCCATCGCTAACTTATTATTATTAAAACTTTCATAACCCCCTTCGATTTTGATTATCACGTATAAAACAAAAATTTCCAATTTATGGGCTTCTCTTGTTACTTCGCTTAGATTTTCTTGACGGTACCTTTATTTTTATAAAAAGGTAGCAGCATGGCACGAAAACCGCAAGTCGATATCTTGAATAATAAGATGTCGGCGGAGATACCTTGCTAAGATAAGGACATTTGGTACTCTGTATTTTCCTTGAAAAGATGAAATAGTAGTATATTTGGGTTTATTATGAAGGACCCGCATTATATTTTAAATCAGATTTCAAATAAACACAAACATTCAACAACTTCACCTTTCCAAGGGAAGCGCTGCTTTCCATTTTACATTGTAGAAACAGCACGTTTTTAAAAATTGGAGATAAAAAGAAGCAAAAATGGAAAACCGTAATACGTTCTATGTTAATTTGCCCATCACAACCAATGTTTCAGCTCATTAATAGTTTAAATTCCAAAATTTGTCGTAGCAGGCTGGGAAAGTCTTACATGTTCAGAATAATAGTTATTTTCAATTCAGTGTCGTTACTATGACATAATACTATTTTCTATGCGTTTTTATTATAAATTAGCTTTATATTTACAATAAAATTTGCCTTTATTAAATATAGGAATTGAATTATACATTTAGTGCGAACATCAGATGTGGAATGTTTCAGACAAAAACTTAGTTTTTAAAGGCTTTTGATGTATTTCATTTGTTTTTCTATGAGCTCTTTCAACAGTAACTTCATTAAACTTTTTTAAATGAAAACCCTCAAATTTTTATGGATTATCAAGATTCTGAACACTTAGCATTAAAAAATACTCTGTGTATCCTTTTTAATAATATTTTAGAAATTATTATAATTTCAATTTAAAAGTAACAAATTAGTAAATAACTACGGATTCTATTAATACAAATGGATCTTGGCAGCATGAAAACTTTTTAATAATTCATAATTACAAAGAACTAAACTAACACTGCAAAAACAATAAAAATTACGCAACCAATTTTAAAAATTAAAAAAATAGCAGACAGAGGAAGCTATTGACTAGTATATTATAAGAATCGTTCAATAATTATTATTTCTGTCAAAAATTAGGTCTAACAATAATGATCATTGTAAGCACTATAAAGTGTACTAATTTTATTGAAGCAGTGTTGTTAGTATAGTTCAGAATTTCTTCTTTATGCTACTTTTTGAATTTTTAAAATCTGTGTTGTGTTTCCAAAGCTTTGTGAAAACTAGAAAATATCTTCAAATAGTCGCCACGGGTAAGTTTCTTCAAAATACTTATTTTTACTTTCTCTTACCTATATGAAATATAGAATAGAGAAAGTTTTGTTTTCGTCCAAAATTTTCGATGTCAAAATTTTAGTGGAAATACACGTTT
>JAHWXV010186212.1:0-10520 GCA_024586415.1 Phrixothrix hirtus
TTAGTGTCAAGTGTAGATTTATCTGAACTAATAGATTGTTTTCTACTGCCAGTTTCTTCAATGTCTAATGTAGATTTATCTAACTCAACAGTTAAAGGAGTTGCAGTATCCGATATAATGGACTGTTTTCTACTGTCAGTTTGTTTAACTTCAGGTGTAGAATCTTCAAGTTCAGTCAATTCTTTTCTACTATCAGTTTCTTTAATGTCCAGTGTAGATTTATCTGTACTAATAGATTGTGTTTTACTATCAACTTCTTCAATATCTAATGTAGATTTATCTAAATCAGTAGTCAATGGAGCTGCAGGATCAGATATGACTGACTGTTTTCTACTATCGGTTTGTTTTATTTCAGAAGTAGACTCTTCAAGCTCAGTAGACTGCTTTCTACTACTAGTTTCTTTAATGTCTAGTGTAGATTTATCTAAAGTAGTGGATTGTTTTCTACTACCAGTTTCTTTAAGTTCTAATGTTGATTTGTCTAAATCGGTAGTTAAGGGAACTTCAGTATCAGATATAACTGACTGCTTTCTGCTGTCAGCTTGTTGAATTTCAGGAGTAGTAGTTAAAACAGCTGAAGTATCAGATATAACTGACTGTTTTCTACTATCAATCTGTTTAACTTCAGGAACAGGTTCATCAAGATCAGTAGATGTCTTTCTGCTACTAGTTTCCTTAATGTCAGGTGTTGATTTACCAGAACTAGTAGATTGCTTTCTACTACTGGTTTCTTCAATGTCTAATGTAGATTTATCTAAATCTGTACTTAAGGTAACTACAGTAACTTGTCTTTTACTTTCAACTTGTTGAATTTCAGGAGTAGACTCTTCAAGCTCAGTAGATTGCTTTCTACTTCCAGTTTCTGTAATATCTACTGTAGATCTATCTGAACTGGTAGAATGTTTTCTACTATCAGTTTCTTCAATATCTAACTGAGATTTATCTAGAGTGGCAGTTAAGGAAGCTGCAGTATCAGATACAATTGACTGTTTTCTACTGTCAGCTTGTTTAATTGCAGGAGTAGATTCATCAAGCTCAGTAGATGGTTTTCTACTGCCATTTTCTTCAATGCCTAATGCAGACTTTTCTGGACTAGCAGCTAAAGGAGACATAGTTGTAGCTGATTGTTTTCTACTATCAACTTGTTTAATTTGTATAATAGATTCACCAACTTCCATAGATTGTTTTCTGCTATCAGTTTCTTTAATGTCTAGTGGAGCTGAAGTATCTGATGCCATCAATTGTTTTTTACTATCAGCTTGTTTAATTTCTGGAGAAGATTCATCTAACTTGGTAGATTGTTTTTTACTATCAGTTTCTTTAAGATCTAGTGTAGTTTTATCTAAATCAGTGGTGGCTGTAATTTCTGGCATGGATTTGTCTAACTCAATAGTTTCTTTTGTACTACTGGTGTCCTTGTCAATTTCTTTAGTTTCTGACATAGCATTATCTGATTTTACATCTGTTTCAATGGTAGTTACAACATCTATGTCAATTTCTGATGTCATTGACTGTGTTTTGCTTTCTAATTCTGGACTTTTCTGAAGGGTTTTATCCAATTCATATGATGTAAGAATAGTTATGGCAGTTTCTTTTCCAGAATCAATAGTGGATGTAGTATCTTTAATTGATAAATCTTTTATATCTTTGTCTGTACTATCAACTAGCTCTTCTGGGACCTTTTCTGTTTTATGTGTGGTTTCAACCGATTTTTTGGATAATTTTTCTGAAATTGCTTTGTCACTTTCAAGTAATTCTTCGGTAATATTTGAAACATGTGTTGTAGTTTCTATAACAAAATCTTCAATTAAATCTGATTTTTTAATTTCTGGAGTTGACTTTCCAGATGCAGTTGAATCAGAAGCTTCTGTAATTAATTCTTTATATTCTGGGACGGGCCTTTCGTGTAATGGTTCTTGAATATCTTTATGAGTCTTTTTATCAGTCTTATCTACATCCAAAGTATCTTCTTTGGATTCTTTTATGTCTGGACTAGATTTTCCAGATTCAATATGTTTCTCTATATTTAAAATTTCATTTAACTCTGGACTTATTTTTTCTGATTTAACTAAACATGTATCTATATCTTTAATAGTTTCTTGAATATCTGGTGCATATTCTGTAGGGACGATTGTCGATTCTAATTTAGTATCACCAGGGATATTTGATAAATCAAGTTTAGTATCTAATACTTCTGAACTGGATTTTAGAGAATCAGAAAGGATTAAAGATGGTTTTCGTTCAGTTTTGTCAGAGATAGGTTCTTTATCTTCTACTTTTTCTTTAGTTACTGAAGTATCAACTGTTTTTGTCAGTTCAGAAGAAGGACGTTTTTCATCGCTAACATTTTCTAAAACTACATCTTCATCTAACTTAGATGACTGTTTTATATCTGATATGATTTTGGAGGTAGCTTGCATTAATTCAGTCGAATCTTTAAGTAAAGAACTAACACGAGAAGTATCTTTTTGGAAGGCATCGTCTTTTGAATGGACAGTAGCAATTTTTCTTTCTTCATTTAAAAATGAGGTTGTGGGATCTACTTTCTCTTCTTGGATCGGATGCATTTGCATATTACTTATAATCTCTTCTTTTATAGGAGATCCTAAAGGCGAGTCAACTGTTGTAATGTGAGTCTCTCGAAGTTCTGTGGTATATGGAGTAAAAGAACTAAAACTACTTATATCTATGGGTATTTTTCCTTCAAATTCTTCTAAAGGGGCATCTGATTTTAAAACTTCAGCTACACTTGCTACAATTTTAGCTACATCTTGTTCCCTTTCTTTAGGAGATTTTCGACCTAACTCCATTTTATCTACTATATCTATGTCACTTTTGATATAAGATGGTTCTAAGGTAGATTGTTTTGCAATTTTCACTTCTGAATCCATTGCTTCCTTCATATCATGCAACTTTTTATCAATTTCAATAAGCTGTTCAGAATCTTTTCGATAAGATTCTACTACAGTCTTATCTGAAGTTTTTATATCTAAGTCTTTCTCTCCTTCTTTACCAGTCTTTTCTTCAGTTCTAGATAATTCGCTTGATTGCGTTTGTTCCTCAATTGTAATAGTTATAGGTTCTTTCTCTTCTACAGTTACCGATAGATCTTCCAATGGTTTCATTGAGCTGTCTTGTTCCAAAGCTTTACTTTCATCCGATTTTTCAATTTCAATTTGGCTGTCTTTTTGATCTGCTATTTCAGTTTTTATCACTGTTTTAGATCCTATTTCTATTTCTTGATTAAGCTTATCTTTCTCTTGATCTTTATCTTTAGCATCTTCCACTATGATAATCTCTGAACGGTCTTCTTCTGTGTCTATTGTTTCTTCTTTTGATTCTTCACTTACTTTTTCCACTTTTTCATCTTTCATTACGTCCATTTTCTCACCTTCCAACAAATCTGTTTCATATTTTTCCATTTTCACTTCTTCTAACTTTGATTTGGAGGCTACTTTATCTTCTAATGCTTTATTTTCATCTTCTTTATCAATGGATTCAGGTTTAGATGCAACTGTTTCTGTGACTAATTTTTGCATATGTTCTTGTAATTCTTCTGTTTCTAATGTTTTGTTATCCTTATCTTCTACTAAATCAACAACAGGGGTACCCTCTTTAATTTTCTCAGCATCCTTCATATCTTCCGCACCTTTTTCTTCAATTTTTTCAAATGCTTCTATAGCTTCAGTAAGTTTATTGTCTTCTATAGGTTCTTTTTGTGCGGATTTACCTGTCTCATCTTCGCCTAGTTCTTTAGTAATGTCCTGAACTTTGGCTAATAATTCTTCAGCATGCGTTAATGTGTCCGTAACTGTTTTTTCTACACTTTTATCTTCAATGCTAGCAATACTTGTTAATTTCATTTCTTTAATATCATCTTTTACCTCTTCTATCATGTCCGTTATACTTTGCTCTTTGTCATCATCGTCCTTTTCAATGCCCTTTGCATGTGCCATTTGCATTGTAGTGCATTCTACAGTAAGTTTCTCGACTGTATCACTATCCTTGTCTATATGTATTGGTTGATCAGATCCTTTCAATTGTTTACTTCCTAGAGATGTTTCATCCACATCTTCAGCAGTATCTTTCTCTTTTTCTTCTGTCGATATTTCTTTATCTTTATGGTCAACTGTTACACTTTTTTCATCAATGGGTTGCTCAAATTCTTTCTGGGAAGCCATGTCTTGTTCGACTTTTGAAATATCCTTTTTATCATCAGATATTTTCTCCTTAATAACTTCAACATGCACATGTTCAATTTCTGTAACTGATTTTTTTACTATACTATGATCTTCAACATCTTTTTCTTCAATTACTGCAGCTAATTCTTTTTCGATAGCTAAAATATTTTCTTCGACATCATCTTTAACTTCTAAATTGGTTTCTGAAGTTTCACTTGGATGTTTTTGAGCTTCCAATCCTGTTTCTTTTATTATTTCAACATTTACTTTTTCTACTTCTACAGTTTTTACGATTTTTGTTGTCTCCGGCTTTTCACAAATTTCTTTAGTTTCTTCCAGCTCATCTTCTTCTTTCTTAGCCTCAGAAGATTCGACCTTATCTTCAACAACTCTATCTATTTCTTTTGTTTCCTCCAAAGGTTTTGGTTCAGTTTCTTCAACTTGGGGCTCGTCATGCTTATCTTTTTCATGTATATCTTGTTTGATTTCTTCGACTGTTTCAATTTTTGTATCAGATGCTACTTGAGAAACTTCAGGGACATGTTCTTCTTTTGTTGGTTCTTTTTCATGTTCATCTTTTTCAATTGATAATTTACTTTCTATTTTAGGGGCAACTACCTCTCCTCTTTGTTCTTCTAATTGTTTATCTTCAGGTTTGGGTATAGCAACTTCCTCTTTATGTTCTTCTAAAGGTTTCTCTTCTGGTTTTGTCGTAATGACTTCTTCTAATTTAGTAGAAGGTTTAGTAGCGCTAAGATTATCTGGCTTAGCACTCTGTGTTTGAGAAGCTTGATAATGTTCATAATTCTCAATATCAACTTCTTCGTGAACGGGAAGGTCTGCAACTTCGTCAGGCGTTTTTACGATGTCTCTAATGGGTGTTTGTTTATCTAATCTGATACCTACAACTGAAGGTATTTTTGCTGTGGATTCTACTGTTTTTGGTGGAAGTTGCACAATTGGAACTTCTTTTTCTTTAGTCTCTTCTTTAACGTGTTTTTCTTCTATAACTTGGTCGCCATTATCTTCTTTAATTTCATCTAATGGCATTCGTTCATCTTCAGGCAAAGTTGGTGCTGTTGTAGCACCTGATTCTATTGGAGTAGAAAATTTCTCATCAGGTTGTGATTCTAAAATTTTGGCTTCTTTGTTTTCGTCGTCCATATCTTTATCGGTTATTTTTTTACCACTGGACACGTCAATTTTGTCATCAGGACTAGCGGCAGATATTTCTTTAGTTTGTTCTTTTTCTTCTTTTTCTTTAACAGCTGGTTTGGCAGATTCTTCTATAATTTCCTCTTTTTCAATTACAGTTTCGGCAGCAATTTCTCCGCTTAATTTTCTTTGTTTTTCAGATTCTTCGCTATCGCGCAAGTGTTTTTGTGTTTCACTTTCTTTGGCGTCTTTTTCATCTAACGAATCGTGTTCGATTTCTTCTTTTTCTATAATAAGATACTCTTCTCCGTCACCTTCAGTCTTATCCTCAAGAGAGATATTTTTTATTTTTCTCATATCTTCATCCGGAGCATCTTTTTGTTCACTTTTGCGGAAAACGGCCTCTATTTCTTTAACAACCTCTTGTTCTTCTTTTAGTTCGGCTAATTCGCGCGCTTTTATTTGTTCTATTTCTTCAGGTGACAATTTTGAAATGTCTTTTTTAATTTCAACGTCAGCAGTGGGGGTACTTACTGTGCTTGAATCGGTAGTTCCTTCTTTTTCCAATTTAGGTTTCCTAGCTTCAACTTTGTGTAATTCGTTTAATTTTTTAATCGGACTTTCAGGCGCTTTGCTAATTGGTGAGGTACCTTTCGGTCTACGAGAAATAGGCTTACGTTCTTTAACTTCCTTCTTTTCGGGTTTAGTAACTTCTTTTTTAGGAGCAATTTTGTTTTTAGATTCAACAACTTTTCGGTTATTTGCATCTTTTGCACTCTTAGCTGGAGTTGCACTTGGAGAAATACGAACTCCCGGTTTTTGTTTAATTACTCCGTCGCCATTGGTTTTACTATCTAAAGTTTTTTTGGGAGTTGTCGGTGAAGATTTTTTTTCGGCAGATGGTCTTGGTTTTCTTTCGATTGATCTAGTCGGTTTGTAAGTTTTTGGTTCAACCTTAGGTTTTTGATCTATTTTAGATTTGGGTTTACTTTTATCGATAGATTTTTCTTCGGTTGTTTTACCATTAACGAGACCACCATTTTCGACTTTTTTCATATCAAGCTGTGGGCCACTCTTTTCACTTTCAGTTGAATCGTGCTTTCTAATTATTTTTTCCGATATTAATCGATCTGTTGGTGCACCGTTAGTTTGTCCATTTTTTATATTCTCGTCCGCTAATTTGTTTTCTAATTTTAATTTGCTTTCCGCTGACGGAATAATTTTATCCTTAATTTTCTCTTTTGATTCTTGAATTATTTTATCAGATTTACTTTGTTTCGTTTTAATTAAACTAGGCGTCAAAGTTTTAGCAGAGCAGGAAGCGTGTTTAATACATTCTAGCTGCTTTAGTTTATCTAATCCTTCAAATATCTTATGTTGAGGAGTGCTTCCCGGAAATAATATTCTCGTTATGCTGTCATTAGCATTTGCGGGCTGCCACACCAATAAAGCACAAATAGAAATGAGATTCTGAGTTGGAAACGCGAATTCTCTGCCATTTCGCTGATTAGCAAACAGTCTTTGATCGTTGGAATTCCATTTTTGTAAGAATTCTCGAACTTCCTTTGATTCCTTAGTGGGACTTAAAACGTACATATCCAAGGTACCGTGTCCTACTTTATGATAAAGATTAATTGGTTCGACGTCGCGATAACAAGTTTGCGGTTGCAAATTAAGTTGACGTAGGTTGCTAACAATTTCTTGGCCTTCTTCGAATAAATTTATTAGTAAAGGATCCTTATCCTTATCTCCGTCGGGACTCAGAATAGCCTTTCGCTCCTAAAATTTTATTTTGTTATGTAATGTAGGTATAAAAATTATAGAATTATGTGAATTTACCTGAATGTTACAAAAGAAATGTCCAATTTGAGGATAAACTGTATTATGTCGTTTTCGTGTAAGTACAGAGCTAATACCATTAACGTTACTATTATTCAGTCTAGTTAAAAGGACAGCATCGAGACGATCTAGATGCCTAACAAAATCCCAAAAACACGCTTTCCTGGCAAATCCACCATCGACAAGCATATTAAATCCGTTGATGCCGAAAAGTGCTGCATCTCCTTGTCCCCCAGGGAAAACGTATAATGTAGGATGAGAAAATCTTATGTTTCCAACCACATCCGAACTTTCCAAAAGCGTTTCGATATCTGCAGGAATGAGGAACGGTGAAATGTAATTTAGGAAGTTAACGATGGAAGGACTACCCGACGTAAGCACGTCATCAGGATTTATACGTATTTTACAATTTTTTGTAAATGATTCTTTGGGTAATCGTGTCCAATCTCCTTCTGATGAGCAATGAATATCTAAGGATATACTATTGTCATAAGCACGAAGAACACGTTGTACTTCTATTTCTTGAAATGCTTCTGAGAAGTCCGTTAACGAAAATGTGCCATCCTAAAAAGAATACGTTCAAAATTATATTAGCTTTAGATATACAGGGCGTCCTGCGACTTAATCTCTAAGATTTAGTAAGGTCTACAAAGCACTATCTACGCGTAATTCTGTTTTGTCAAAACATTAACATGCATTATAGTAAGTTAACAACTTTCACAGATTTAGTAGAAAGTAACGTTGTTAGCTCAGTAATGATAAATAAAGCACTTCTAACACGGAAGTGTAAGAAAAGAGAACGCACACCAATAAAAAACTGCGGGTAAATAATATTCTATCTACCATAATATTTTTGCTGCATTAAATTTTATACGTATACATATGTATAAGAAACTTGCGCACATATAACGATTTCTATTTTTATTACCGCCTTTAGCTGTTTATTAATACGTGGAAGTTGTTTTATTAACAATATTTTTAATAAGTCTAATTTGTAATTTAGAATTAAATATAATACTGTCTCAAGGAAAAAAATCTTTGTAACATTTCGAATATGGCAAGATGGGTAAAATAAATGCGACCAGCAGAAAGCTAGCTGTAAACAAATATATTAGAATCTCAATATACACGTCACGACGGTTTATTAGACGAACAAAGCCGCGGACTACACCTAGTAAACAAGTAAACCTTTTCATTTTAAAATGTTGATGTTATTCGAGATATTTGTATAACGAATCTTATATTTGTGTTAAGCCCTGTCTACACTGTCTTTCTATGCGTTTTGTCAGCACAGTTCTAAATTTCTTATTGTAAAATTTTGTGTGTGGACGTTGGAACGGTGGTTTGGTTCTTGAAAAACGATCGTTTGTAGACAATTTTAAAGAAAAAATCTAAAATTTTAGAAGTGTACATGGAATAGTGTGCTAAAACGTCCCTTTAGATCGGGCTTTAGAAATAAATTATTATGCTGAGCTTTACATATTCTATTAACTTGGTAACTTATAAAACCATTGTTAGAAGGATATTTTATGATTATAATACAATTTTTGTTTTATGCAAGCGAACTTAATCTGTCTAATAAAATAACGTAATTGATGTAAGATGCCGCAATGTACATGCATATTTCAAATGTAACTTCTATGAATTTGTAAGTTGGGCTGGATCTGTAGGTTTTAAGGCGCGGCATCCTATTGCCCAGACTTATAGGTAAGTTAGTTCTATCTTCAGCCTAGCTTAGCATAGTGAATTTTTAAATTATTAAAATGTCCATTATGTACTCGTTTACAAGACCATGTATAATAATCATTAGACGATCTTGTACTACAAGCGAACTATAAGAATGACCTTATTTAAATCACGTTCTACATTAGAATTTCGTAATAAGTGTGATATAGATAGCTTATTTTCAAAATACTTAAGATATTGTAGTTGTTTAAATGAAGTGGAAGAAAGAAAATCATGATTTAAAACGAGTAAAATACGAGGACGGTTTGATAAGTATCTGCCTAGATCAGAGAGGGCTCGAAAAATCCAAATCCATCGACCGATCCATTTTCCATTACAGCTCCGCAAAATGAGCAACTTTTGCCTTTTTCGAAAAATTAATAGATAAATCAAATATAGAGCAGTTGTTATATTTTGAACATACAAAATATCATACACCAATATTTATATTTAACGGCTGAGGCATTTACCCAAGAACGAACAAAAAGTGAAGGAATGAACACTTTAAAACATTATTTGTTTAAGGGGTATCCAAACAGATGTGTGCATCATTTGAAGGCAAACTTAGCACAGCGAAGCTGGAATCGTGGTTAACATTTTTTCTTGACATGGCATTTATTGACTATTTAGAAAAGAGAAAAACGATAATGGAGGGCTATACAGGGTGTTTCAGATAATATGGCATTCCTTTTATGGGCTGTAAGTAGATCCTACAGACACCCCAATAAACGTAAAAATAAAAGCAATACGAATACAAAATAGTCCTTTTTTCCAATTATATGCAATGAGCCGCCTATGTTTGCATTCAGACTAAAACTGTTAAATCATTCATAAAATTGTAATTGGCCTACCTAACAGTATCAATTTACAGTAACATATACTTTTACAGCTGTAGCAGGCATATTGCGATTGCAATAAATAACAGGATAAGGGTATTGCCCTTTCGCACAATTGTAAGAATTTAGAAATAATGTAGGCAATTTTTTTTAACAATTTTGAACAAGTTAATTATTAATAACTGATAATAATAAAACTAGAGTTTAGTCATGTATCGTTCTAAGAAAATATGTTTAAATGTAAAGACAGCTTAAGCAATTATTTATTGACATTTTTTAATTTTACAACTAAAATAAATTTTCATTTCTGAAATTGTGTGACATCCTACACTTAAAATAAAAATTCTTTAAACACTTTGACACGTTTTAGATTTTTCTAGTTGGTTTTGTAACAGTATTCAGAGGAATGGCACAATACTTTGCTCAATTCGACTTAGAATAAACAAAAATTGTTTTATACGCTGTTTCAAAAGTAATTTTAAAAAAGTGATATTGGAGGAATATTGTACTAGTTGATATCTTTAAAACAATGTTATTGATCAGACTTAATGTAGTTAATTACCTTACGTTTTAAAACTTTCAAAACAGTTTTTCCTAACATTTTCTTTGGATACATAATTAATTACCTAAATGTCCAATTAGATTATCTTAAAAATTTCAACTACATTATTATAAATTATAAATGTGCCCGAGTGTGTCAGTGCATTACGTATACTTCCTAGTAGTCGCGGTACGGGCAACTACGTGCTGGCTTGCAGAGTAACCCGTTCATGATAGGGAGCTT